>CANUEX010028473.1:0-71222 GCA_948099535.1 Jatropha multifida | reverse complement strand
TGTTTGTTATTCTTTATGGAATTATTTATAAATTTAATTTATTTACTATGTCGAACTAAATCTCTTCATTAGGAATATGATATAGCTTAAATTTAACTTCAGTTTATAATATTAGATTTGATTTTCTTGAAAGTTTGTTATTAATCTTAATGTTTCAACCCAGAGTTTCTCTGCTGGATTGATTTGTTTCATTAATTATTATGAGTTTTTAATATGAACATGGTAATAAATTTCATGGAAATAATAATTTCATGCGAAAGTTAGATGATTTGACTCGTGAGATGTTTTCATAAAATTAAAAGTCTTAATTTATGGAATCCTGAATAATCATAGAATCTAATAACTTGGATAATTGAATTTGGTTAAAATAGCTAATAAAACATCGATGGAGCTTATTGGCAATTTTAGAGTTATTTCTGCTTCTTGAATAATTAAAGTTGATTATCAAACTAATAGGATAAATTAGATAAAATTAAATGAAATCAAATTTCCTAATAACCTTTAAACCTTGATTCCATTTCAACAACTTCTTGCTTAATCTCATCCTTATTGTTTTAATTTAATTCTTTTATTTCAAATACATTCTCTATCGTTTAAATAATAATAAGTTAATAAATTTTAACATTGGGTATATAATTCTTATGGGACGATGCTCTACTAATTTTTTATTATTTTTTTACAATTTCGTCCATTTGCGGAAAAAAAAAACCTATCATATATGAAGAAGTTATAGGGTGGGATGTCTTAGATATAAACTCGTTTCTTTAGGTTATCCCAGGATTACACCTTAAAATAGTTTGTGCGGTGAGACATGCACCGCGTCCATTGAGCCAAACTAGGGTTTGTCTAAATATGCACAAGATAGACTATGCACAAGCTAAACTAATTCAGCTGAATTAAATTTTATAAATCATAGTTATCAAGTAAAACAAAATGAAATGATAATCAAATTGGTTGATTTAACCAACTTGATCGAACCATATGTTCACCTCTAGAAATGTCAGATTTAGTATAGCTGATATATGGACAACCAAAATACCATTACTCTTGTGGACCATTTCATTATAAAGTTGATAAGATAATTAATATATAAAAAAGTATTTATGAGCCAAGCCGAACTCGAACTTGCCAAGGTCAAAGCTAGACGAATTTGTAAATTTAGTTGGACCTCGAATTCAAAATTGAGTTTAGTTCAATTTACATGTGTGAGCTCAAAAAACTTATGAGCTCGTGCAACTTATTTATATTTATAATTATCTATATAAACATAGAAATTTAAAAATTGACATGGTATAAAATTAGAGATTTAATATGTTGACTTTGCATTAATTTTTCTTACATTTTTAATTTAATTAATATTTTTATATTTATAATTTTATCATAAATTTAATGCATTATGTTAAATAATAATTATTAAATAAAATTTTGAGTAATTATATTAATGGCATAAAAATTAATAGTTGGAGAATTGAAAATGCAACCTGCTCATAAGGAATTTCTGCAATTTTCCCACTTTCAATATTAAAGGTTTTATTGTTAAAAATCATCATTTGCAACTTTGTACTTTATATTTACTTTTATTGCAGTTTCTTCCTATCATACTTGTTTTAATTCTTTAATTTAATTTGAAGTTGTAAGTTTTCAAATATAGGACCCATAGCTTGCATTGCTTTAAAAATATTACAAACTTTTATTTAAAATTCTAAAATTCACATTACATCAACCAATCTAAAATAAAAAATATTTCATAAATTTAAAATATATATAAATTAATTCTACCTTTCATCATTCAATTAAATTATCTAAGCCAATTATTCAAGTGAGAAAGAAAAAAAAATCCAACATCCTTCTTCATAACGTGACTAGTCTTTCCTTTACTTCACTGATTTGAAAAACAGCTGTGATTGATCGGTTCGAACCCAAGAGGTCTTACTTTTCATGTGAATGAGAAGACCAATCAGATAACATCTATTAAAATAAATTTAGATCATAATTATATCACCGTTATACTTTTTATGAAAAATTCCTTAAATAATAATTATAATGAAAGTAAAACAATATCAATGAATAAAATTAAAAAAGGAAAAAGCTCAAAGTTATAAAACGTTAAAATTGAAGGTTAGTGCTTTTTTTTTAAATTTTTATTTTGTCTATTAAAAAAACAGGTAGATATTTGAAGAAACTGTAGTAATACGAACCAAATCCAATTTGGTCCCACCAGAAAAATGAGAGGCCAATGGAAGCCAAATAGGTGAAGCTAACGGCATCGGCAAGCCACACGATTATCGTCTCACATATCTGTCTTTATATATGAATTATTCTCAGTGGACACATGGCCATACAACAGCGTAACGCACCCTTTCAATTCGATTTCTCTTGTAAGAACAAGCTTCGCCTTCTTTTTTTCTTTGTTCAGTAGATGTTGTCTGTACACATTTCTGATTTCATTTGCGCTAGCATAGTTTTTATTGCTATATGCTGTAATTGTCTAGTACTGCTACCCATTTGGATACATGATCTCGTTTTATTGAATTCAGATGGTTCTGGTTTAATTTAGCTTGCTTTGAGCTGTATGCATTGCTTTCTTAACTGCTCCATTTTTGCTTTGTTGTTCTTATTACAAAAAATTTAAATGAGTTCGGCTTTTCTGTGTTTATTATGATGACATTTTTTCCCCTTGCTTTTCCTTGTCAATTTAGGGGCTATAGAATTGAATTTCAAGAGATCATCCCTTCAAAATTCATTTTATTATTGCAAATTCAGATGATTGCTTTAAGGTTTCAGCATAGCTTAGTTTGATCCAAATTATTTCACTGGTTTCCTTTTCATTTTTGGGATTTTGAAGAGGTTACACTTTGTTGAACTTTGTTTTGCTTGATCCAGTTGCAAAAGCAGAAAATGAGACTTTGGTGAAGTATTCTTTTGGATTTCATATTGAGTTGTTAAAAGGATGATGCCTGTTTGCTCTGCCACCCCATGTTGTTCCTCTCATCCTCAGGTGAGATTTCACTTTTCATGTGGCTGCCTAAGTACTACTTAATTTATGGTTTTCTTCTTTTATTATGTTCTTCTGCATTGCTGGCTTTTGCATGATTTCCTGCAATCTAAATCAGGGAAAGGGTTGTGCTAGTCGACCTAAAGCTGAGAAAATCTTCAAATTGTGATAGTAATACTTTCAAAAATGGTAACTGGGGTTTCTCCTTTCCGGAAATTTAAACAAAGTAAACAGGGTTTATAATTCATTACAGCTCTTTAAATTTAGGTTAACAACTGGAGAGATTTTCCTTCAATGTAATTTGCAATAACAGGTCAATTTGTTTTCTATTGACATGAAAATGATTGGTTTCTTTCTTTGGTGTTGATACTCTTCTTATGTTTCTTCATATATCATTTATTAAGAGCCGTTTATGAAATGTTATCTCAATTAATAGTCCATTACGATTTCTTGTCTCTCTGAACCATGCTCCACTTCCATGAGTATGATGAAAATTTTATTCATAATTTTGAAATTTTAAATACAGCAAATATTGTTCCACGGAGGTCTGCGACCTTTTTGTCCATTCCGTAATGATTCTCAACCCAGATGTATTGTGGAAGACAGAGTTGTTTTGGGCTTTCATGATGGAACTCATCTGCAAAGAATTTCCTTTAAAACTCAAGCTGCAAAATCATTGTACTACAATTTCATTTTAAGAGCTGAACAATCAGCGCCTATGAATTTCACTGGAAATCCTTCCTGTGGAGATGGATCTGGTGACATTAAGTGCAATTTATATGATGATTGGGGTTCTTCGGTCGGAGCAATAAATGAACTTGACCAGGGAGGCAAGAAAGTAGAATATGGAGAAAGTTATAGCATATCTGATGTAGAAGAAGGACTAATGGACTTAACCAGCCAGCCAACTGAAAGTACAGATAGTTTGACAAGGCCTATGGAATCTGATATCATGTCCAATAGCATTATAACACCAGAGAATCCAATCCCAGCAACCGACTCTATGGGTGTGGATAATGATTCATTACCTAGTGTGAAGATTAATTTTGACGATTTTATTGGAGGGATTAGGGACTCCTTCAGTACTTCTGTCAATACGGGGCAAAATACAGTGAAAAACTCACTAGACACAGTTACTTCATCAATAACATCCATTGTGAAAAGTGCTTCTGAAGCAGCGGATAATGCCTTGAGTGGGATGTTTTCAGCTGCAGATCAAACAAGAGGATTGGCTGGGAATGGATTGACTAGCTTTTCAAGTGACTTGAAGGAAGTCATGAAGAAAGCAACAGTTATTTCTGTTGATGTGTTGAGAGATATAATTATTGCAGCGGAAGACTACATAACGAAAGGGGCTTCTTTTGTTGTTTATTCTTATGGGTCTACCAAAGAACTGCTTCCGCCAGAGATCAGGGATGCTCTAAATTTATCAGAAGAAAAAGCAGCACAAATATTGAAGCCAATTGTTACATCTTTTCAACAGGTATTCTTATAGTTATATTGGGCATGCATTTTACTTTAATGACCAAATATTTTCGATAATTCAGTGGCAGCTGTCAGTAAAGATATTCTTTTCCATCCGGTACATTGAATAAAATTAAAAATGAACCAAACTTGTTTCGTATTCTTCTTTTCTTCTCTCTCTTTCTTATTTTCCTTAGTTTTGGTGAGATTTGGACTTAGGGTACCTCGCTCACAATGTATAATATTGATGCATGAAACTCCTTTTATCAGAGTCACCAGTTAATGTTTTAGCTATGGAGCAATTCTAGTTGAAATCATGGTAGAAATTAGCCGAGTCCTTGTATATAGAACATAATCTCTCTGTTGTGAGCATGCTGAACTTATCTTCCTCTAGTGATACTGAATTTCATATGCCACAAGCAGGTTTATATTGCTATTGAGGGACTGGAGAAGAATCTTGGTTTAGATCCTAATGATCCAATTGTTCCATTCTTTCTTTTCATTGGAACCTCAGCCACTCTTTGGTATGGATGTCCTTTTCTGCATAAGTTAATTTTGCTATATAATCTGTATTAAAATTGAAACTTTAATTTTATATCAGATTTCTGCAGGGTTTTCTATTGGGTGTGGACATATGGTGGGTACTCTGGAGATTTATCTCCTCAATTAACTTTAGAGCTCTTGGCTGGGAAGGAGAAGCCTGTACTTATTGATGTTCGGCCTGAGGCAAGAGATTGTAAATTTTTCTGGCCATTTATTTTATTCAATCTAAAAAGTTCCGATTCTTCCATGAGAGAGCCAAAAGACAAACAAATTCTTCTCTTGTTTTGATTTCTGATTACTCAATGGTTTCTCCTTTTTCAAACTTTGTCCTTTAGTACCTTTTACTTTTAACATTACAGCTGATTCCATCATCAATATTTTTAATGTGTTTTTGTGAAATTGCATTGAGATTTGGTGTTATGTTTTGCCTTTGTCAAGGTTCTGAGAGAAAGAGATGGCATTCCTGATCTACGGCGAGCAGCTCGGTTTCGCTATGCAAGTGTAACTCTACCAGAGGTTGGTATATAGTTACAGTATTGTACTACATGAGGAAGGATTGGATTTTTAGAACAATCATTTACTTTGAAGTAAATAAGATTGCAGCTTAGCTGCAGCTCCTTTTAGAAGTATATCTTATGTATATCTACTTCATCCAGGTAGATGAGCGACTACGAAAATTGTTAAAGGGTGGCAGAGACGTTGACAACTCCTTAATTGCGGCAGTTATTCGGAACTTGAAAGTTGTTCAGGTATATAGCTTTGAGTCTTATTGTTTTGAAGCTTCTGAAAAGTGTCGAAAGTTTTTTTCCTTCCCTTTCTTTGGCTTGGCAGGGAGGGGAAAGGCTTAGGCTTGATTTCACTGAACTGTGGGTTGTGACCAAGGGCATGAGAAAATATTTTTATGAATGCTTCTTTTATTAAGGATTTCTCTCCATCTCATGGTTTTGTCTCAAGGGAAGGAATAACTAGCCACATATTGCAACATTTGAAATGAAATGCAATGAGAAATTTAGTTGAAGATTTATTTAACTAAGTTTTAGAGCATCATATCAGTGAAAAATTTGTCTCGATACTTTTCCTTTAAATTTAAGCGGTAGTTCGTATATAATTAGTAGTCTAATGTACTGGAAGACTCTGATTGGTTCAATATTTTTGACAAATGAGCAGTTCTGTGATATGAATATAGTAGGGTTCCTCCTTTTTTGTTAGAATCTGACTGGGAATTTTGTCTCACAATTTTCTTTTACTAATACTTGTAGGACAGGTCCAAGGTCATAGTTATGGATGCTGATGGTACCTCTTCCAAAGGCATTGCAAGATCCTTAAGAAAGCTTGGAGTTAAGGCAAGTATTTTGAAGGTCTAGCTTTCCTTTAAAAGTGAATAAGCCTTTGGGCAAGTCTGAAAAAAGAGAAGGAGAGTATTACAAGAACTTCATTGTGCAGCTAAAGTGATTCTAGCTTGACATTTGTTGGAATTAAAACTTGAATTGCTGAATGCCTCTAAAGTGCCTTTTGTTTTTAACCAGTTATAATTTTTTTTTAAAGCCAAACCTGATGCATAGGGTGCGTATATGGGTTATTCAAGATTGTAACACAAGAAATACAAAGAAAAGAAAAAAAAACCAAATAAATACAGAAAAAGGAAAATGTAACAGATAAACCGGTGCAGAACTAAAGATACAATTGCTCTGACGTTCAGTAGTTTCAAAAGTCAGTGAAAGGGTGTAATGGATGAATTTTCTCTCTGACTATAACTCTGATATCAACACCTACTAAACTTTTCAATTGCAACTCCCGCATTCTCAAAAAGTTGTGATTCTTTTTTGCCATCCAAAGACAACATGATATACAAAAGAACATCTCCCACACATGATCTCCTTCCAAGTCACTATTCCTTATTTGCATAATATTGGAGTTGATTCAGGCATCAGCCAATCAATTCTAAATAATTGATTCCTCTGCCCTAATAGACGAACCAATGTTTGAGTAACATTTCCTCATTGGCTTGTCCAGCCAACACCAAAGTCATCTAAAAAGTAAAATCTGTTCAAGAGATTTTTTTCATTGTAAATCTTTTGTAGAGGGCCCGAAAAGTCCACTTTAGTTGATGCACTAGTATGCCATATGCTTTTCCTAGGGAAAAACTGCCCCAAGAAACGTCTAACATCTCATAAAAATACTTTTAGCACCAATTATTATTATTATTATTTTCTGCAAAAATATTTTTGATTATGCTGTAAAATGCTTGATAAAACCTCATTTTTCATTCAAGTAATTCTTGATATAGGTTTAGCACAAGAGAATTGACTTCAGGATCTATAGAGGTATACTTCACAAAGTATGTTGTTAGTTCATCTCAGTGTACATTCCCGCATTAGTTCAGATCAATGACCTCAGTTCTGTCATTGAATGAAGAACATAGGGTGCCAATAGCAGAGCTGGATGGTTGTGTATATGGCTTATGAGATGAAACTTTATGTACTTTACCACCACATATAACAGGAACTATGCTTCCTAAAATATATATTATTCTGGCTGGAGAAGAGAAATATTTCTTTCTAGGGCAAGAAAAATGTTCACTTCAATGTTTTAAAGCTGTATCTACAGGAAAGCGGGGCCCACTGCTAATTAGTTGGTTATATTGTCCATGACAGAGATCATACTTGGTTCAAGGTGGCTTCCAGTCGTGGGTAAAAGAAGGTCTCCGATTCAAGGAACTTAAACCAGAGACGGCACTAACTTTACTGAATGAGGTATTACTGCATTCCTGCTGCATATCTTCTTAACCTGCGACAAGTGTCCAGAGATTTAGAATTCCCCTTAATAATCATATATCAGTAATCAATATCAAAAGGTTAGTGTTAAGTTTCTTAGATTATATTTCATAAAAACAGGCTATATATGATGTCTCATGCATACTCCCTCATTCTCAATACCTGATCTCATGTCAACATGGATAATATGTAAACTTCAACAGTACGTGATTTTTATGATCATTCAGCAAGCTTAATAATTTTAAAGTCATCAAAGTGTATGAAAATGTGCTGACCTGGCAGATCAGGCTCCCATGTGGTAGAAAAAGGTCCTTGTAAATAAAAAGCAATGATTGATACATAGGATTAAATTTCGTTTAACCGATTGCTAACAGCACCATTTTTTTTTCTTTATGTTTTGCTAATATGTGCTATTCTTTTCATCATTTGGACATAAGGTGATTAATATAAGTTCTTCTAAATACACTTGACAAGAATTTATTACCTTTTCAGGAGGCGGAGGCAATACTAGAAGATCTAAGTCCTTCTCCATTGCAAGTCCTTGGTTATGGTGTGGTAAGACTTACAATAGTTTAGCATTATTGTTAGTTTAAATGTAGTCTTGTACTGTTTCTGGGTTTTTGATTGTCATCTTTGAAATTATTGAGTCTAAAAGATGGGTTGAAGGGGATCTTTTTATGATGTGTGCAATAAAGGAATTGCAACATGTTCTGGAAGTTCATTCATATAATGGAGAAAAAGAGGGCACGGGTAGTTCTTTTTATTTCAAATTTCTTCTTCTTTATGTTATAGATATGTGCTTTTATCAATTTTTGAATCTCCTGGGAGATGTCTGAACTCTGCATGCAATTTTTTTCTTTTATATCGTTAAGCAATAATTTGGAATCTCAGTATGCAATCTCTTGTACATTCTTCACTTATAATTGTTTTTATTTCATGGGCAGGGGTCTGTTGCAGCATTGTATGCATTATTAGGTGTGTATTTTTTTTCTTCCTCCATAGAGTTTAAATTTATGATAAGAATAAATGGAACTGAATAAATGACCAAACTGAACTTTGATCTCTAACTGCATGCCAATGTGTATCATGATGCGTTTCTAAGTGCAGATGGTGTCTACAGTGATGTCCATTTACTTATAGACTGTTTCTATTAGTCATTAAGACTTGCCTTTTTATTTATACAAGAATATGTTACAGAGATACCCAATTAAGACTGGAATGTTTGGTTTCATGAATGTTCTCAAACATCTTTCCATGTTTACCAGATTGAGTAGAAATGAGAACTTGTTTGTGGAGAATGTAACGCAGGGGAAGTATTTAGGGCAATTAACTCTCAACAATTAGGGCTAGAATAGGTTGATTGTGGTTGGAGCAGGATTGGTTTTAAAGAAAACCTTAGAATTAAAATTCTGAATTGAAACAAAAGATGATCGAATACATAATCTAATAATTGTTGTCCTATTTATACTAGTTAGGATAAATCCTAATTATCTAATACTTCTAAATTTGAAAAGTATTCTTATATAACTAATCGTAGATAAAGAAGGAAAATTGAATGCTATTCCTAATTAATTAACAGTCTCTTATTTAATTGGGAATCCTACATAAACAAGATAACAATTAAAATAAAAAAAAAATTCTTAGATGCTCCTGCATCAGAATTTCATCAAGGTGAAACTGTTGTGTTGCTCAATAGTTTCTCTGGAGCCAAAATTTGAGCCAGAAAATTACTTTGACCTCAACAATTAGGGTGTTCTGATATGTTTACCTGAAATATTAAGTGAACCTATCAAGAAATAAACATTTCCAAGTGTGGATATGCTTCTTAGATCACTCTTTCTTTATGCCTGGAATTTGTTTGGGGGGGGGGGGGGGGGGCGGTGGGAAAATTTCTGGAGGAAAGATTCTGGAAGTTTGTGGTCCAAGAAGGGTTGAGCTTAGGAACCATTTTCTTGTTAATTTTTGTTCTTTAGTTGGGAGTGGTGAAGCTGTGAATTGAATAAAAAATGATAAATGGAAATAGCATGGAACTTTTAGTTACAGCATGGGGAAAAAACTATTCTAGTACAGATATAATATTTTATAGGGTAAATTACTATTTAGTCCATCTAGTTTGGTGAAATTAACTACTTAGTCCCTCTCTTTTTAAATACGCTAATGCATCTTTGTGGTTTGCTTCTGTTAGATTAACAAGTCTTTCCATGCAAAGTTTGTATTTTTGTTGTCAATTTTTAATAAAAATACCAAAGTACCTTCTATCCTTCTATTTTTACTTCTTTATACTAAAAGCAAAGATTAATTCTTTTTATAATATGAATAATTATTAAAATAACAATTACCTATACCTAATTTATTGAGAAAATGAGCTTATTCTTGTCAATTTACGCATATATAGAGAGCATTTGCATCTTTACATTGAAAATTAATGGCAAAAAGTGTAAAATTTGGATGGAAGGTCCCGACTATTGAGTAATTTTAAACCACAAGGGCACGTTCATGTATTTTTCAAAAGAAAAGGACTGAGTAGTCCATTTCATTAAACCACAAGGAACAAATAGTGGTTCTCCCTATTTTGTAATCCATTTGCTTCTGAAAAATAATTTGCTGGAAAATAACTTCCAGGAAAATATTTTCCATGAAAAAGATTTTATAAGAAAACACATTATTTTTCAACGTTAAACATTCTTGGAAAATATTTTTCAACGTTTCATATAACATTAAAAAATTTAATTTTCCATCATATAAATAATGTATTTACACCGATTATATTATATTCATAAGCAATCTATATTAAAGATAAATTTAATAATTAGATTTTCTATTTAAAATGTATTTTCATAATATAAATATTAATGATGATTAATTTAGACTAATAATTTGATTTAATTTTTTTAATCAAATTATTTAATAATATAGTCTATATCATGTTAAGATAATTTAACAATAAAGAAGTACTATAATTACTATAAAATATATTGCTAAAATATATGTTTTAAATGGTATGGACCTAATAAATTACTTTTAAACATTTCTTCCGAAACAAAAAATCACTTAACACATTGTTTACATTTTCAAAGAGACTGCGGGCCTACAATTGCACTTTTTCAACAGGTGGAATGTTTATTGGTAAACAAAAAGACTAGTTTTGGATTATGAAATAAGTTAGATAAATGTTTTTGCAGGTAAACAAGAGTAAACCATTTTCCTTAATTGCTACCTTATTTTCCATTGACCAACAAATTTATTTTCCTTGACTTATTTTCTTTTAATGTTCCAAACAAGGAAAAATTATGGAAAATATTTTCTTATAAGTTATTTTACTAAAACAAATAGACCCTTAAATGTCCTTGCTATGTAGATGCAAAAGACAACCAACTTTGAGTTGATTTACTATCTAGATGTTTTTGGAATTCAAATGCGCCAATTCAATTGCATATCTTGTGACGTTCTTTGTTGTTTGTCAAAGCTGAGATGATACATTTGACTACTAGCATAGCTTAGCTTAAAAAAATTGTTAGATGACATCCATTCCTTCAAAAAAGAAAGTCTGCACCATGCTAAACTTGTCAAATTGTTAACTACCGTCCATTCTAGATTGGTTTTTCTTTTTTCCTTTTTTCTTTTCTATCATTTCTTTCCTCTCTACATTTATTTTCCTAAATGTCAATACGTTCCTAGTAGTTCTTTGTATTTCTTTGTCGTAACCTTCTTGCCAACTAAGCATGTATTTTATTACAGAGTGGGAGAAGACATTACAACTTATCGCTGTTGTTGGCCTTGCTCAGGTATCCATTTCTCCTTTTATAGTGCTCTTCATAGTTAAATATTCACGAGTCATCATGCAATGAACCATTTGGCTAGACCATGACCAATGGCTTTAACTGCAATATGTTTCATATCACTAGAGAGGGAAGTAGACATTAATAGTAGAAATTAGGCAGGGACACCGGTTCAATATGAACCGGAACTAAACCGTACTATAGATGAACTGAAATCGTTGATTCAAAGTTTTGAATTAGAACCGGCGGTTCAAGCGCTGGTTAAGGTTTATGTGAATGTTAAAATCTGATCCTGAACGGCAGTTAACTGACAGTTTCAGTTTGGTTCGAATTGGAAATTTTTTATTTTATTTTAAAAATTATAATAACATAGCATATTCTATACATTTATAAAAATTTAAATAATCTTTTACCATATGATACACTTTACTTAAAATTTTTTTTTTTTTGAAATACATTTTATTTAAAGGTTAAAAATCATAAAAATAAAATCATAAAAAAGTGAAATATTTAGCCTAAAATTATATTGTTTAATATAAATGGGAGTTTAACATTTTTTTTCTTTTAAATTGGTTACTTAGTTCAAAATTACATTGTTTGTAGCATTTTTTCCAAACAATTTATTTAATTAATGACATTTAGACAAAACAAAATGATAATTTTTTTTATAATTTTGTAAAACTAATTAATTTTATTTCTTATATGTAAGTATAAGCATTCTAAAAGTAAAAGTTATTCAAAATAAAATTTACCAATAATTTTTAAACTCATTAATTTTTTCGAAATAAATATATAATTTTAGAATCGAATTATTATTTTTTCTCAAAAAAAAAAATACACATATTGCCTGAAACCGTGATCAAAACCGTCGATTCATCGAAACCACACTGAAACTAACTAGAACCATAACCGTTGGTTCAAGAGCCGGTTCAGGTTCAACATCTTAAAAATTTTGAACTACTGGTTCGATGTCAATGAACCGGCCATGCTTAGTAGAAATATCTATTGGTTTGTCCAATTCACGTGTTATTATAAGTATGCCATATTGGTATGATAATTTTTCATGTGCTGAATTATTTTCAGCGATACCTGTGTTTGCTAATTCTTGGGTCTTTACACTCTACTAGAGTATTTATCGAAGGGTTGCTTCATACGAGGGCCCTGAAGATTTTAGGGAAGATGTGAGGTAAAACCTACTCTTTTCAAGTTACTTTTGTATTTGCGCTACCACACATTGCATTTCATACCTTTGATCATTGGTAAGTTCAAAATCAAAATGGACACAATCATCCATTCTTTTCTTTTAGTATTATTATTTTTTTCATTTGAATATCTCTCTGAATGAATTAGAATTTCTCAGTGAGATGGGTAAAAAAACTTATTAGATAACATTGACTATTGATAACTAATAAGTTCTACCTGTTAGTGAGTTCAGCCTTGCAAAATTTTATTACATTGATATAATAGTTTACAGTGTTATTCTTTAAATTCCTGGACTACAGGATGCGCAAAATATGAGTCATCCCGCCTTCACAACTAATAGTAAGTTTTTAATAATTAAGAGTATTTTACTCTTAATCCCTGAAATCCACTCCTAAGATGGTCTAATGTTTCAACTGGAAGGAGCAAGAAAATTGTGGGGGAAACGGAGACATGAATTAAATTATATCTGTTGCATATGTGCCCTCATCTAAACATTTCTGGATTCTCTATTAGCACTAAGATCTTGGTATTCTCGACGCTTGAGTTAATCCAGCTATCAGGTTACCAGCATCGATATTTTGATACCTACATTGGCCATTTTATCTAGTCATTTACTGGTTTTGTGGTTTGATACGCCTCTTTCCAGACCAGTTTTTTCAAGTTGCCTAGATATCGAATCTTGTTATTTTCTAAATTGCTATTTGTTTATTCATTTATCACTTGAAGACGGTTGCTTGCTCCTGTGAGGCTTGGAGCTCAGGCATTTTCATGGGCTGCTGGAAAACTTGAAACCAATGGCCTTAGACTCCCTACATCGCCGTCATCAGTAGATGTTCAAAGCCGGGTGCTGCAAGCTGCTGCAAAACATGAATCTCAACCATCAGATACCGAAGGAGTCCAAAATCCATCCAGCTCTGAATCAGTGGCCCAATAAATGAGAATGTAGATTCTTCCGAAGCATAGACTGGATATTTGCTTGATGGATATCGCTCTTGACGTTGGTGAACTTGGCTAACCTTTACAATGTGTAAAGAGTACTAAATGCCCCCCAGTGTCCGACCTCTTTGAAGATGAGTTTTGTACATTATATCAAATCAAGCAAGCAAGTTTGTCCTATTGATAAGTGTATAGATTTCCAGTCACAAGGATACTTGTATTTCTGCAAATCAGCTATTAATTGATATGCAAAAGCTATTGGTATTATTTAAAACTTTTTAAACAGAAATAGAATGTTCTTTTAAATTTCTTTAACTGCGTATTTAAGCACTCCTCCAGGGTACTTGTTCTATTTGAAGTTGATATATATGGTTCTTAAGGCATATTTTGTTTGCCTTAGAAATTGAATGAGAATGAAAATGAATGTCTAAATTTGTAAAGAATGTTACCCTCAGTTTACTTAGATAACTAAATAAGATGTGTTGCTTATATTAATAATTATATTTAAAAATATATATCCTTCAACATAAATTTAAGTTTTTCCAGTCAAATGTACAAATATTTGAGAGTTAATTTGAACAACTAATTATTTAGAACGGAAATATTTGGATTTTGGAAAATATATTTTTACCCAACTTGAACCTGATATAATTTTCACTACAGCGAGTTAAAATGTCTCAATCTCCTTCGTATATGTTGCGGTAAAATCACCTGCATTAAACCTGCTAAGGGCACCATGCACAATTTGATGAAATTGTGCCATTTAGCAGTACTCCATCTCTTACACCTGAAATTCAAATCTAAATCTATAATCATTTCAATTACCTATCCGAATGGACTCTTAACAAGATTTTGTATGCCCTAGTGAATCAAAAACGGAAAAATCTTAGTCTAAATGATGCACTCCAATTCTAATTTCAGAGTGAACCAAACATAACCTTAATTTAATATAAGAAATATGATGCATATTGACACGAATTAGTTAAAGAAAACTCTTCATTCATTCAAACAGCATACAAGAAATTCTACCAACTTAATGATGGCAGCACAAGAGTTCATCTCAATATTGTTTCTTCTCTTAACAAGCCAACACAAAGCAAGAATTGCAGAAATACATTACAAGGCAATGGACGTACGGGGATTCTAATTGTCACCTATCATCGGATCTCAATTGAGCATGTTTGCACTTGGTCCTTTTTTGTTTCCCATGACCACCATAGGTGGTGGAGATAGTAACCCGGCCCTGAAAAGAATGCCTCGCACAGGGTCAGTAGGCTGAGCTCCAACTGATAACCAATACCTGCATTGCAGAGGTGAAAGGAAAGAATAACTAAAGAGTCATAGAACAAGCGTGTACTTTGCATGCATGTGTCCCCATTTGATTGATTAGATGTATTGAAAATTGTAAAAAAGTTCTCAGTTTTCTGTTCCTTTAATATAGACTTCTCAACTGAAATACTCAAAATCCCAACCAAGAATGTTATGGTTCGAATTCCATAAGATATCCCTTTTGTTAGAGAATGGTTCTACGAATCCAATGAATGAAACTCAGATCAAAATTAAGAAAAAGAAGTCTGCGCATGAGGCTTTAAGAATTAAATACTAATGGAAGAGAATAATGCAAACCTATTTAAATTTGCAAAATTTGTTTCAGAAACTACTGTAAATTCTTGACCAGCACCATTAATTTTCTGTCTCATGTCAAATATTGCAGTTTAGGTCACAAGGTGAAAAACTACACAGAAACTAACAGAGTCAGATTGGTGAGCTTACCATAAGCAAGCATCCGAGTAAGTCGCACAAGTATTAAAAGAACCCATTTGCAAGGATTGACCTATGCATTATTCTACCAAGTTGGATAAGACTATGCAAAAAAGACTACTACAACGACAACAACTAAGCCTTAGTCCCAATCTAGTATGCATTTACAAAAAAGATTAAGAACAAAAAAGAAGTATTCTAACCAATTGCATAATTTGCATTTATTCGTAAGTTTAAAGTTGGAGAGCGTATGTCCAAGAAATTCAATAGAAGTTAAAATGTAAAATTGGATAATGCAAGTATTGCCACTGAGCCATCATCCCTCAACAGACAGCATAAAAAAAAAAAAAAAAATTCCCTTAATGAATTAAGCTCAGCAGCGGAATAAGTATCCCCAAATGATGAATTAAAAACAAATTGAATTTGAGAAGAAAACTGAAGTAAATAATGGCTTACTCCACTAGATCCAATTTGAGGCCCACTCTCTTATCATCCTCATCACCTGGTTAAAAATGAGGAAGAGAAAAAATTAATGATCAATTCTTGACAAGAAGTATAAGTCTTGGAAAACAAAAAAATATAGCGATATATTTATGAATATAAAAAAAATCATTAAAGACCATCAAAGATATCGAACAATAAGTCAAATCAGATCAATATTCGCATCACCCAATTTATGAAAACGGCCCCAAAACGTTTCCAAGGATTTTCCAAATGTTTCTATGCAGGAAATGTGGAATCAGTGAGAATTTCTGTGCAACATAATTTTCCATTCTCACCCTAATACATTTGAGACGTGAGCTTCATTTGTTTCCAAAAATAGCTTAGTTGAAAAATATTTTCTGAATTTTTTGAATATTTTCCTGAATTAAATCATTTTAAAAAAAATGATTTACTCTTCTCAACAGATGAAAATATTTCTCAAACTTTGACAAATTTATTGCAACTTTGTAAACTTCACATTTATTGATCACTACCAGTAAACACTAGTTATCCAATATGTTGCATGGAAACGAAAAGGTGGAAGTGCAGAAATGTGAAAACAAAGGTATTTTTAAAATATAGGAAATAGAAACGTGGGAGAAACACAAAAACATGAACAAAAATAGGGTTCTATATTTACAGATATAAAAAACAAATTATTACAAACCATTAAATATATTCAACAATAAATGAAGTCCAATCAATATTTAATCATATTCAACAAAAAAAAAAAATATTTATAAGTTCCGTACTCATAAAAAGAAAATGTTGTATGAATTATTTATGTATTTATTTTAATCAGAAAAAATGAATTTTTGAGAGTTTTCAGTTTATAAAAACGTTGTATCAAATAAAGCAATTCACGGAAACGGCCTAACGTTTCCGAGGACTTTCCAAATGATTCTTGCACGGAAACTTTTCCGAAATGGGCTTGAAAACAGCAGCCAAGGAGAGTCTCCGTGGAACCACCCATCACTGGCAACCTATGCGGAGGGAAGGGGCCAGCGGCGGCCCCGCCTCCTCAGCAAAATTTTTTTAAAAAAAATGCACCTCTAAATTTTAAAAAAATTTTCAATTTTATCCTTTAAAATAGTGTATTTTTTAATTTAGCCCTTCCTAGCTCTTGAAAAAAAAAAAATTCGCTTCTTTTTCTTCAATCCTGGCTCCGCCATGGCTGGCAACTAACGTATATTATTTTTATGCATGTTTTCTCATATTTTCACAATAAGTTTCTAAAATATGAAATTTCTATATTTTTATGCCTTACAAATTAAAATTTTTAATATTCTTTAACTAATTTTCAATATTATAACCAAACATCAGAATATGAATTGTATGGAAAATGTTTTACAAAATTCCAAAAGCTAGTTGTTTTTCAGAAACAACACAATTGGAGCCATGGATTAAGTTTTATTTTCTTATTCTACAGAGCTGAAACACCTATGTTAAACTTATTAGAATGAAACTCTTCTCTGCAGTCACAGAGAAAAAGTCAAATTAAGATTCAAATAAAATTGAAAGGGAAGTGTAAAAGAAAGTATAATAATTGTCTTTGGAAATAACAAAATGAAATCAATTTTACAAAATCCCTATTCAGAATAAACAAAACCCAGTAATTTAAAGGTCATAATTTCTCTTTTCATTTGCTTTTTCTCATATTTTCTTCAAAACCAAACGGAAATACCTGCCAAGGGATTATAAAAACCAAGAACTTGAAGATGTCTTCCATCTCTAGGGGATTTGCTATCAGCAGCTATGATCCTGTAAAATGGTCTGTTTCTGCATCCGCATCTCTCCAATCGGATCTTCACGGCCATCTGGTCTCTCGTAGAAACTCACTCTCGAGTTAGATAAGATTGCTATTACTAATTTACTACAAGAATATGGCTCTAGCTCGTTCAGGTTTTTACGATAAGGGGCTTTGGCGTTTTGTATGGGGTTTTTCGGATAAGGGGTTTTCGCGTTTTGTATGGTTCTAACTTCTAGCTCGTTCAGGGTTTTTAAGATAAGGGGTTTTGGTTCTTTTGTCCTTTTTGTTTGCTTCATCAGAAACGACATACCGTTTTCAGGGGCAGAGGCAGTCAAACAAAGATCAAAATCAGTTTTGGACAAAAAAGCCCAGCCCAGCCCAGCCCAGCCTAGGTCTATAGACCACAAATCAAAAGCGAAGCCATTAATCAAAACGGCAAAGGAAATAACATACCACGGTTGGACCGCTGAATCAAATCAAATTTTCTCCAGAACTAACAGAGGAAGAACAGTCTAGGGTTTACCAGATACAAATCCCCCAAACAGGTACTCTCTCTCCCGCTCTCTCCTTCTCTATACTATTTTTAGGATTTTGTTTAGCTTCTTTTTAGTTGGAGCCACTGTTAAGAGGTTTCTGTGCTTCAAGTTATAACCATGGACAATTGAATTTTTTATGCGTAGTACCTAATTTCATATTTTAAGTATGGTTTTCATTGCTGTTATTGTTGCTTAGCTCAAACTTCCCTCGTTTAGTCTTATTGAAATATGAAATATCTCTTTTATTATTATGGTTCAATGTCAGGATTCATTGCTCAACTGAAAGTCATGCTTTTATTTTCCTTCGACACTGATGTGGAAACTATGTTCAATTTCCCTATGAGATTTTTTGGTTTGAATTTGGTGTAATTAAGTGTTTTTGTTCGCCCTTTTACCTTTTATGGCCATTTTGAGGTGAAGCAAGAAAAGGGGGCGGGGTGAGGATTTGACTGAGGGTTTGAAGTTTTCAAGCTTGGTATGGCTGTATATCTTAGGTGGCAGTGGTAGAGATCCTTGTTTTTTTCGAGCCTGGCTGCTTTGTAATTCAATAAAATGCCTCAACCAAGCTGATTTAAATTGCAGAAGCATAGATGCATCTGTTATTTAGTGTTTTAATGTTAGCTCCTTCACCTTATTATATTTTTGATAATCAAGTAAGGAGGTTGAGGATTGGATAGGGGTTAAAATATCAAGTTTCAGAATATTTGAATTGAATATCTTAGTTGACAATGCCTCAAATTCTACTTTATAAATCTATAGGATATTTCTCCTATTCCATCTTGTTTACTTTTATTTCAACTGCTAAGTCATTTGAGGTTTGTTTTAATTCAGGATAGTAACAGAAAACAAAGGATAGGAAATCATTGAAATAGCCAGTACCAAGATGCATGTTGTTCCTCGCGAGAGCGACAATCCTTTGCCTGTCTCTCATCCAAGGCCAATGGACTGGTCTGCCGTTCCTTATACTGGTCCACAAGGTCCTGGGCCAAATGGAAAGCAACGGACATCAAGCTTGGAATCACCTATCATGTTACTCACTGGTCATCAGAGTGCCGTATATACAATGAAGTTTAATCCAGCAGGAAATCTCATTGCATCTGGATCACATGACAAAGAAATTTTTCTATGGTATGTCCATGGCGAGTGCAAAAATTTCATGGTGTTGAAGGGGCACAAAAACGCTGTTCTGGATCTTCACTGGACTACTGATGGCTTCCAGATAATATCAGCCAGTCCAGACAAAACCGTCAGGGCATGGGATATTGAGACTGGTAAACAGATAAAGAAAATGGCAGAACACTCATCTTTCGTGAATTCATGCTGTCCATCACGGAGAGGGCCTCCACTCGTTGTTAGTGGATCTGATGATGGAACCGCAAAACTTTGGGACATGAGGCAGAGGGGTGCCATCCAAACATTTCCAGATAAATACCAAATCACAGCTGTCGGTTTCTCTGATGCATCAGATAAGATCTTCACTGGTGGTATAGACAATGATGTTAAGGTATGGGATCTGCGCAAAAATGAAGTAACAATGAAACTCGAAGGACATCAAGATATGATTACTGGTATGCAGTTGAGTCCTGATGGCTCATATCTTCTTACTAATGGTATGGATTGCAAGCTCTGCATTTGGGATATGCGCCCATATGCACCACAGAATCGCTGTGTTAAGGTACTAGAAGGGCACCAACACAACTTTGAAAAGAACTTGTTGAAATGTAGCTGGTCACCGGATGGAAGCAAGGTTACTGCTGGTAGCTCAGACCGGATGGTGTATATATGGGACACAACTTCTCGACGCATATTATATAAGCTTCCTGGCCATACTGGATCTGTCAATGAGTGCGTATTCCACCCTACTGAGCCTATCATTGGATCTTGCAGTAGTGATAAACAGATTTATCTTGGAGAGATCTGATTATGATGTTGTAAGTGGACCAAAAGCCGATTACAGTTAGCATTGAGAATATTTCGGAGAGCTAAATATCAGTATCCTACAAATTTGTAGAATAGATTGTATTACTCCTGTAGTTTCTTGGCTGAATTTGACTTCACTATTTAATGTTGAAACATTCTTGCTTTTTTGCTGAAATATCAAGTTTGAACCTTGTCTATGCATGCTAGATGAAATGTGCTGCTACAAATACAATCTTTGTCTGAATCAACTAATTAGTACTGGCTAGACCGGTTCTTGTTATATTATCAATAAGCAATATTTAGGTTCGAACCAGTTTGGTAGAGATGTTGGATAAGGAATGATGTGAAAATTTGTTTCCAATTTTAGGTTTGTGGTCTTTTCTTTCCACAAAGAGAAATGTTGCTGGTTATGTTCCTGATGTTTCAATCAGTTTGGGTTCTAATGATGCTAGCTCTGAAGTCGCTGAAGAAATCTAATTTTTCGATGAATAGAATTGTTTGAGCGGAGGCCGATTGACTTGGAATATGCTAAATCATTATTCATTTTTTTATTTGACTGAAATGTATATATATTTTTACTGGTTGCTCATTAATTTAATTTGTTCTTCAAGAAAAGGAGTGAAAGAAAAAGAAGTATAAATCTTGAAAAAAAAACTTTTTCTTTTGAATAAATCTTGAAAAAAAAATTTAAGCATTGAAATTTTTAAAATTAGTTTTTTAGTATGACTAATGGAATATACTAATTAATGCTAATTAACCTTCTTTTTTGTATCTAACATGACCTTTTTTTTAAAATTAAAACATGACTTAATTGTAAACTAAAACTTGTAAGAAAAAAGTTTTAGATATTAATAGCAGAATTCATGTTAGTTTTAGGACTTCCAATATTTTAAAATAGTGTAAAAAAAAAAAAATCAATACAACCCAGCAATTCCAAAATCCGTCCTACATAATGCAAATTTCTTTATTTTTTTTTTAAAAATTACCTATATCTATTTCTTAAGCTTAAAAAAAAGAAAAAGAAAAAAAGAAAATTATCCGTTGGAACTCCCAAATCGCAAATCTGAACATATGAAAAGCAACTAGCCGTTAGTAAAAGCAAACGGTCATTCCCTACTCCTTATATAAACAATTACAAATTACAATAACTCAATAAGCAATTCCACTCTCATCATCGTCCTCTTCTTCTTTTTTATTTTAGAATCTGAAATATAACTCCATCCAATATATATCTCAGAAATGGGTGTCTTCATCAACCATAACCAATCTTGTGCTTCAATAGCTCGATCTCACCATCGCATGCACAAGATCTTCTTGATCTGCAACTACATTCTCTTGAGCGCAGCCTCTAGTTGCATCTTCCTCACTCTCTCTCTCCGCCTATTCCCATCTCTCTGCGGCTTCTTCTTCATCTTCCTCCACATCTTCACCATCATCGGCGCCATCTCCGGTTCTTCCGTCGCTACAACTGGATCAAGCAAATGGTATGCGGCTCACATGGTGGCTACTTCACTAACTGCAATATTTCAAGGCTCCGTTTCAGTGCTTATTTTCACGCAGACGGGAGACTTTTTAGGGTTTTTGAAATCTTATGTTAGAGAAGAAGATGGTGCTGTTATTTTGAAATTGGCTGGTGGACTTTGTGTTTTGATTTTTTTCTTGCTGTGGATTGTTTTGACTTTGGCGTTTCTGTTGAGGTATTATGCTTTTGTGGAAGGAAGCAATGGCGATGTCGGTGGCCGTAGCGGCGGCAGATTTCAAGAAGAGGAGATGAAGAATCCTTGGTCTTTTAATGTGTAGAGTTAATTAATTCATTTATTCATTTAATTGGTATATTAACGATACATTATAAGTAATATTTTTTTAATTATTTCTTAGATTTCTTATTTCTTTTTCCACTTTTTGTTAATTACATTACTAATTAATTAAATTGGCTTTTCAAAGAAATCAGTAGCGATTTGTTGTTTTTTTTTTATATAATTTTGTATTCATTTATGAAGAGATGTCTATGCACTTTTAAATATAAAATTAATTTATTTATTTACCATAAAAATATTAAACAATTAATTAGGTCAAATTTTAGAAATTAAATAATAATTCTCTTTTTTGGTCAAATTAAAAATACAATTTAGGCAAAAATTTTAGTTTTTTTTTCATTAAAATAACTTAAATTTTATAATAATTAACCCTAAGTATGTATTACTTTCCAATTCCGAACAACTATTAATTGTATGTCCTAAAAAAAAAGCTTGATTTGGTTTAAATTATATTTATAATTCTTCATAAAAAATAAATTTAAATCTTCCTCTAATAATATTTATTACTCTTATTGTTAAAACCACTATTACTATAATTTTCCTCTCATTAGCGTTGAGATGATTTTATCATATAATACTTGGTGAAGAACTAATTATGTTAATTACGATTTTTTCATATAAAAGTTTGTGACAAATTATTAAAATTGTAAAAAATTATATATCCATTAATTTTTATATATCATTTTACATTTGCGCAATTTGATTATAAATTAAAATCGCATTAATTGACAAATCCATAAAGAATTGATTATTACACTACACGGAATCAATTCCCTCTCATCCAAGTTTTAGAATTTAAAAAAAAAAACAAAAATTTATTGTTTGCTATAGGGAAATTCCATGAAATGGATATTCTTTATTAGATTCATTGAATTTAGACACAATCAAATTAATGTATCTTATTATTTTCCATGAGGGCATACCCCACATGTAAAATCAGACAGAATTGACCGCTCTAGTTATAGTATGAGAGACTTGATTCGCTGGCTTTCTAGTAAATGCATAAGAAACTAACTGCAGCTTGTTAAACAATCTTGAATAAGCATAGCAAAATAAGAAAATGAAGGTTGTGGGGATTTTAGAACTTATATCACATCACTAGTAAACAGTCACTCTCCACACATATAGGAAAAAAAATAAAGTCTTTTTCCAGCTTAAGGCTTCCTTGAAGCACATCATCTCTCCAAGATGAGGATCATTAGGACTTGGCTTAACCTCTTATTGACATGCACAGCAGAACCCATGGCTGTCCCGAATAGTCATACCCAATCCATAAGAACCATTAGCCAATATAGCAGCATCTACATTGCAAGTAAACTGACCTGGCAAAGGAGCTCGCCAATGTAGAATTTATTGCTGAACTTGAGTCCGAGAAGAAAATCGAGATCGAGCAACTTGCTATTCAAATAATTGGGTTCGAGCCTGACTGAGAATGAAGTACGACTGGTGGAACTTATTCTGCCACACAATATTGTTCCTGTGGATCCACATACTCCATAAGATCATAAGAGCTTCCTCCTATTGCGCTTTAGGAGATAACAGAAGATCTTAGGTTAGCCAAGTATGCAAAAATTCAATAAACCTCCATCCCAAAGAAGATTGCAACTATACTGATTGAGCAAAAGAACATGAGTAAAGGACGTGAAGAGCAGATTCTGGTGAATTACCACACACAAGGTATAAATAATCAATCTCCACATACCGTCGACACAAATTACTCCTGCATGGCAATACTTCACGTAGAACCCACCATATAAATAACTACACTTTGCAAAGAACATGGGTCTTCCAAATTTTCTCCTAAGGAAAATTATGAACCTCAAACATAGAATTGCTCATTTCAGTAGCCCGCCTATAACCCTCCTTCACTTGATATTCCCCTTTTCTATTATGTAACCATAACCAATCATAATCATGTCGTGTTAAAGGCAATGGAATATGTAAAATAAGCTCCACATCTCGCTGATAAAAAATGGAGTGAATTAAATGCTCATTCCATGATTATCAATAAGGAGATTAACCACCTTTTAAACATTAGAGCTATTATCAAAAGTTGTTTGGGCATAGGGGTTATGTGTATCTAATAGCCATGGAGCCCTCCATGTATGAGTTGGATTGTCATCCCCAATGCAACACCTATAACCCTACAAAAGAATATGCCTAGTCGCATAAATACTGCGCCATATTTGACTTGGATTTTTACCAACTTCAGCAGAAAGAAAATCAGTAGCCGAATAATATCGGGCCTTTAAAACTCTCATAGTAAGAAAGTTACGGAATTTCAATATTCATCATCCCTGCTTTGCCACCAAAGCTAAATTAAATTGTCTGAAGTCCCTATATCCTAATCCACCATGGCCTTTTGGGACTGTCATCTTCTTCCAACGGAGCCATCTCATACCATCATCATCATGCCGCCCATTGAACCAAAAAAAAAAATCCATTCATCAAATTCTCAATATCTTTACAGTTATCAATGGGTAAAAAGAAGGAGAGAGGTAATTGGGAATAGCCTGTGCCACTGTTCGTAAAAGGACATCTTTACCCGCTTTGGCTTCCAACCCTATAACCTCTTGCTCAGCCGTTCCACCATATAATGAAATATCTATTGTTTGTCCCTACAAATAACCGACGACATACCCAAGTAATTACCATGATTCTCCACCTTTGTAACTCCTAAAATCTGATAGATAAAATGTCAACAATCAACATTAGTATTAAGAGAGTAAGAAATAGTTGATTTAGAGAAATTTATCAACTGGCCAGAAGCAACTACATATATATCTAGACACTTTTTCAACTGACTAGCCTCCTCAATAGTGGCTCTTATAAAGAAAAGAGCATCCTCGATAAAAAATAAATGCAAAATTGGAATGGCGCCTCTTTTAACCGAAGCTCCATGAATACGACCTTAGTTCTGAAATTTTGAGAGCATGATCAACAAACTTTCTACACAGATAATGAATAAATAAGGTGATAAGGGATCATCCTGACACAAACCCTTTTCTGGAATTAAAGGACCATACTCTTCAAATAACTAAAAAATTTGAAACAGAAGTCACCACCTTCAGAATCTTCCGTACCCAATTCTCATGAAACCCCATTTTCAACATAATAAGTCTCAAATAATTCCACTCAATTCTGTCATATGCTTTACTCATATCCATTTTCAAAGCAAGAAAGCCATTACGACCTTAAGTTTTTCGTTTAAGGGAATGAAATAATTCGTAAGCTATAATAATATTATCCGTTATTAATCTTTGGGGAATAAAAGCACTCTAAGTATTTGATATTACCTATGGTAATATATGCTTCAAACGATTGGATGGAGTCTTGCAGACAATACGATCTATAACATTACTCAGAGAAATCGGTCATAAATTTGCAACTCTTTCGGGGATCAATTTTTTAGGGATGAGAATAACGTTAGTCTTATTCAAACCTAACAGCATAACATCTTCATTTAAACACTTCAAACATTCTACAATAACCTACTCTCCCATAATATCCCAATAGGTTTGAAAAAAAAACCCAGACTAAGCCCATCAGAGCAAGGAGACTTTTCCGGATGCATTGAAAAAAGGGCTTCATGGACATCCTTCTCAGTATATGAAGCTTGTAGCAAATCGTTAGATTAGATGTCACATGTTGATCAACATACTGTAATATAGGACTTGGATCCCTGTGATGCAGTGAACAAGTCGTTATAAAAATCCAATATAGCATTCGAAAAACCCGAGTCCCAATCAACCCACATTCCATCATAATTTTTCAACCTAGAAATATAATTCTTCCTATTTCTGTTTGATGCCATATGGTGGAAGAATTTAGAGTTTGAATCTCCCACATCCAGCTAATTTTGTTAGGACCGTTGTTTCCAGTACAATTCATTCTGTAAAAGCAAAGCACTATATTTTGTCTCTGCCTCTTTCAAAAAATTCATGTCTACAGTAGATTGCCTTCGAAGAAAAGCCAAGTGTCTTTTAACGTTTTGAAGATGCCCTTTAAAATCGTGATGATGAATTTGTGCCCAAGAGTGAAGAAGTTTGGTACATGAAGCAATTCGATAAGTCAGATTACAAGAAACACGTTCAGTCCAACCTTTCCTCACCACTTGTCTACAGTCTGCCTCTGGGGACTAAGCACTTTTAATTCGAAAATGCTTTTGAATATAACATTGAAGTCAAATCCCCAAAGATAAAAATAAAGGAAGATGGTCAGAGGTAGATTGATCCAAGATAAAAAATTTGACCATGGAAAAAGTCGAGGACCACAAACTGGTAGCCACTGATCAATCTAACCTTTGCTGAATTAAGTATTCTCTATCTCTCCTATTATCCCATGTGAAATGAGATCCATGATAGCCTAAATCACGTAATTGGCAATGGAGAACTGCTTTGAAACCTTCCATTAGTCATCAAGGATACGAGTCACAACCCTATTTTTTAAAAAGGAACATGATATCACTAAAGTCGCCAATGACACACCAAGGCAAGAACAATTTGTGTTGTAAGGAGTGAAGTGAGTCCCGTCTTAGTCTCCTATTGTTCCATTTAGCATAGCCATAATGGCTCGTTAAACGCCATTGTTCCATACCTTCAATACAAACTTTAGAGCAGTGATAGGTGGAACGAATCGTTCCAAGGTGCGACAATTAATTAAAAGGAAAGTGGGTCATGCTGGTTAGTAACTAACGTGTACCGTATAATGTGTGTAGGAGGGGTAATATGTGCAGTATTTGGCATTATGGGAGGGTAAAATGGAGAGTGCAGTTTTGCTGGATAAAGTTTTTGAATTGGAGAAATTTGAAGGAAGCCAACACAGTGGAAGGTGGCAATAAAACCCCTAATCTAAGAACGAAGCAATAATGCCTTTGATGTTTGGATGAAAAGAAGAGAGAAGCGGAACATCCGATTAGAGTAGAAGAAGCCTGAATGTTGAATGCACGAAATGATGGAAAAGAACACAGCAACCCTGTTGGTGAGGTTTCACAGAAAGGGAAGTTGAATTGGAAGGTGGGTAAGTGCAAAGGGAGCGAGGTGGGTAACTACTTCCTTATCAACCATGCCTTTTTTCTCACCGCGTCAACAGCTTCGTCTTCAATTATGAAGTACTCCGGCCTGGTTCACCGAATTCCGTCGTCTTCTTCATCGAGCATTTAGGGTTTCCTTCTCGCTCTTCTTTACACTGGTCTCATTACCAAACAGAGAAGTACAGACAAAACGATATCGTTTTAAACTTCCTTTCATATACACCTGTATCTTCTTTTACCCCTTTGCCCTTCTACTCATTCAATATAGTACACCAACATACTACCTGTATTCATATGCACCATCTGAATTGTGGGCCACATTTCTTCTTATTTGTGCAATATAAAATGGTCCCGACATGGAACGATTCATTCCATGCATCATTATTGCAAACTTTAATATTAATATGGTGGCATGAATAACTAATCAACTTGGCAGTATTAGCTTCCTTCCCAAAAGAGCCAAATCTCCCCCAATTCCTACTCGATCCACAATAAAACAGCCCTTAAAGCCCACAACTTGCTTCTCTGGTAACACATTTTCTTTTTTAATTTTAATTTCCATGAGAAAAATAAAATTGGATTTCTTATTGGACACCATGTTCTTTAGAGCCCGAATGGTACGTGGGTTCCCAAGCCCATGATAGTTCCAACTAAGGATACTCATTGGTTTAGGCGGGCTTGGGAACTAGAACCCCTGAATTCAAGTTTTTTGGATCCACCTCAGCAGTTTTTGAGACCACTTCATCCTCCATTAAGTCCTTTTTCGAGGCCACTTCTTCCTCCATAGAATCCTTTTTCCCAACTTTCGTAAACTCCTCTTGTATCCGTTTACATTTTGGGTCCCCCACAGATAAAGTCTCAATTACTATATTCAAGGGATTTGACATACGAACATCCTTATCCCTCCCCCTCAAGTTTTGAAAACTATTCTTGGATTTTTGCTTTTCTCACTGCACATACCCTGTATGTCACCTTACTTTGAAAAATATGACTCCTTCATCGGTAGCGCATCAGAAACACCTTGAACTCCTGGGAAAAGGTCTTTCTCTATCTTCAACCACTTAGCTCCCACTTGCGTAATATGTTTCATCGCAGCCTTCAACCAGGGGCCATCTATAAACTTCTCCTGTGGTATTTCAGGCATATCATAGAGCAACTTACAGAAACAATTTGAGTGGCTGATAAAACCATAAAAATAACAAAAAGTATTAAGTCG
The DNA here is from genome assembly GCA_948099535.1 of Jatropha multifida. Taxonomy (NCBI): domain Eukaryota; kingdom Viridiplantae; phylum Streptophyta; class Magnoliopsida; order Malpighiales; family Euphorbiaceae; genus Jatropha; species Jatropha multifida. The sequence goes on along the minus strand of CANUEX010028473.1, from coordinate 43,013 downwards.
CTCATATTTGAACTCCAAACACGTAGTCTCTTGTGGCCTCTTCATCTGAATTTTCCTCTTCAATGGCTTACGTACATCTAAAGCAACTCAAATTCTCATAAATTCACGCCAAATAGGTAAAAAAATTCCTTGGGTTTGCCTCAATAGAATCACAAATATAATTACCAACATCACAACAAATGCATTTTGATTTAAAACCATTAGGAACATTATGTATCTACACCCATAATTCCAGTTTAGTCAGCTCTACGTGAAATGGATTCTCATGTGGTTGTAGTTCATGCAGTGGTAAAGGAATTTGCTGGTAATTCCATGGACCACCTTTAATTACCCTTTTGACATCTAAGTGGTGAAAGAATTGAAAAAGGTAGGCATTGTTTCCCAACTCTTTAATCAGAATACCCTCGACTGGCCTCCAAACATTAGCCATAATTTGTTGAAAGATTGCAAAATTTATTGTTTTTTTCTAATAAAAGCCTTCCAACCACACAGTTCTCCCAATCCGATTCTTCTTCCTTGTCACGTGCGTGATCCAATTCATCAACATATTCTAAGCTCCCTTACTGCTCTTCCAAACGTTGATTAATCTCATTGACCGTCAGTTCCTCCACACCATCAATATTCAAGATATCAGTATAAGATGCATAGAAGAAAATAAAAGAGAGAGAGAGAGTATATGAGAAATAAAGGTTAAAGAAAGTGGCAAAAGATAAAAAACCTTGTCGTTAAAACAAGAGAACGAGAGCTCTCAAGAGAGAGAATTAAATTTATTCTTTCTTTATTTACTTATTTAGGCTTTGTGAAATATTTTAAATTTATTTTATAATTATATGTGTTTGAATTATTACATATTTTTCTCCTTAATTATTCACATAACTACACATTCCAGTGAAATTCATTTGCTTAACATGATATACTAATAAGATTAATTCATTTTAATAAAACATAAAAAAATTTTCAAATAACATTTTTCATTACTTCAAACTCTTACCGGCACAAACCTTCTAGCTCGCTAATAAGCCGGTCATTTTGTATTTTGTCTAGCTATGAAGTAAACATTACCACACCAATTCAATGTGTAAATGAAGATTTTATCTCTTTCCTACCAAAGAAAGGTTTCTTTATCTGAAAAAAAAAAATCGGAGGTTATTTGTACTCAAAGTCGAACTCTACATTTGATAATTCAGATTTATGTATAAGGATCTATTATGTAAAATTAGTTGTTTTCACAGTTAGTTATTTTAGTAATTCTTCAAGAAAGACTAAATCTTAACGTAATAAAGGTTAATATTTTATAAAATGCTATTTTATTTAAAAGTGAGTTCAAACATTATATTACCGAATTATACAAAAATAAAATTAAGCTATTTTAGTAGCATTAAGATGTTTCAATAGTTTTTCATAAAAGATTAAAAACTTAATATCATAGAAATTAATATTTTATATAATGCTATCTTAACATCTAAAGAAAATTAATTTAAACGTTATAACCGAACATTAAAAAAAATATAATTAAACTATTTAAAAAGTTATTTCTGAACCCAACCACCTAATGCTTGCATTAATTGCTTGATGTTCAAAATTGATCCATTTTCTTCATTTTGAAAGTTTAATAGTTTTTTCCCTTTTTTACCCTCTATTTCTTAACTGTACTACATGTTATGGCCGAATACACTGCACAACAGGATATTCGCACAGGCTGGCACATTGGGCCAACCCAAAAAATAAACGACAGCTCGTCCGCAGGAGCGAGTCGATTGCTGTAGCATCTCTGAAAAAAAAAATTATGGCTGGATATATAAATTGATATCTATATTTGCACAAAAAAGTTTTTTGACCATTTAAATTTTTAAAATGATCTTTTGGCTTTCTAAATTAGCTCTTTCATAATTTATATATGTCTGACTAGAGACAGATTGCCTAAGTGCAACACACCGGCGCTGATGTAAAAAAATATCATTTTTTGGCAGTGTATAAATAAAAAAATAAATCTAGAGGGTCAATAGGTCATTTGGTGTAAGTACAGAATAATTTATGCATTTGTCACTTATGTGGTTGTCACATCATGTAATTCTAACAGCCCAACTCGCTAATTTAACGAATGTATATCACGTCCTAATTTTTTACGTGGCTAAATATTCATAAATTATAAAAAATTTAATTTAAAGGGTTAAAATATTATTTTAAAAATTAAAATGGCTAAAACACTTTTTTACAGAAATATATGAACTAATTTATATATTCGTTCAAAATTTTAATGGGCATTAAAATTCTTTACTATGTATATATGCCAATACGAAAGGGCAAAATGACGCAGTTTTCTGTTATCTGCAGTTTCTTCACAGAAAAAACTCCAGTCCGTAGAAATGGCAATTTCTTCTTCTCCGTTGACGAATCAGTTGACTTCTCCACTCTTCAAATCGCAAAAGCCAGACCTGCTATTGCTCTCTTCCTCTTCCTCCTCAAGAGAGTTTCTCCGCAAACACTGCCTTGTTGCGGGTGCCGCCGCCAAGTACAGCGAGAAGTGTGCTTCCGTTCCTTCAATTGTATGCAAAGCAGTGTCCGTTAAGCCTCAGACTGAAATGGAAGGTCTCAACATTGCCGAAGATGTCACTCAGGTTTGGTTCTTTTGCACTATTGTGTCGCAATTTTGAATCGGGTTTGTTTCATTTTTGAGAAATTTGAAGGATTTTTTCCGTTTTGTGTGTTGTGACCAATGAGTGTTTAATAGATAACTGAACCATTTCTGGATGACTTTTTAATGGATGTATGATTTATATTTGGTTTAATTTATTGACAATTTGATGCTACTTGATTTTCTTTTTTATAATATTATACACGGCTTTTGAAGCTTCAGACTGTTTGTGTGCCTTAACAAGAGGTTCTTTCCCTCTATTTCTATTGTTTTTTCTTTTCACAATGAATTATCTCTGTCGTGCTTTGTAAATCAACTAAAGGCACTCAAGCTGCTGTTTTTTCTCCTTATTTTCATTCTCTTACTACTGAGTTGTTAATGGCTTGTTCTGTGAACCAATTATAAACTAGGGTCTACAAATTTGCATTAGCGGAGGGAAAAATACGTACATATGTAAATAAACGCTCTGCTCATGCGTGGGCAGACACATATGTATACATTTTTGTCCTTTCGATTGTTCTCTAAGTTGTTAATAATCATATTTTTTAATATTTGGACGAAAAAACAAAACTAAACAGGATGTATAATATATTTTTCAACAATTTTTTGCATTTATATTAGTATTGTCTTTTAGTTCAATTACTAGGAAGGAGATTTATTATGAAATAAATTTTACTTTAATGTAACTCCTAGCTGATCTTATCTTGTATATTGTTACTTTTATTCTTTATATTTACGTTGGTTAGTTTTCAATTGAGAGTTTGAATTTGCAATCTCACAAGTCCAAAGATGATTCTAATATCAATTGGTCAATTAGACAAAGCTTACTAATAAACTGTGACTTTTAAAATTTTGTATACTATCAATTGGTCAACAAACTTCAAATTTTGTTTGCAGGACTAGAAAAAGTTGGTACAAAAAATATAAAACTTAAACTCAGAACATACATAAGTGGGTTAAGATCAAATCAAAGTAAACTAAACTAAATACTAGATAAATTCATTTTCAGTTCAAAAAGTTGAATAATAAGTTCAGTTCAACTCAAATTACACTAATTAATTTTGAAGCTCAAAAAAAAATATAGAATTATCAAACTCAAATTATTAAGTGGAACAAAAATTGTGTAAGAGCAATATAAGTGTAATATGGGGACGAATTTAAATAATTAATTTTTACAAAAATGTTCACACACACACACACAAACACACATATATATATTAAATGGACTAGCATGGGGTAAGTGCCCCATTGGCCCCATGCTAGATCCGTCCCTAAATAAAAGAATTTGGTTTCTTGGTTATTTATTTATTTTCTTGGTGTTTTGTAATACAGCTTATCGGGAAAACACCTATGGTCTACCTAAATAACATTGCAAAGGGGTCTGTTGCAAACATTGCTGCGAAGCTTGAGATCATGGAACCATGTTGCAGTGTCAAAGACAGGTGAGAATAGTTAATGAGAATCTTAGTACTCAACTTTTTTTTGGTATCTTGTAGTTTAACTCAAAAGGTCCCAATGTTATTTTTCATGAAAAATGGCTAATGTATTGACCTGGATACACTGTTTAAACTTCCAATATAATTAAAATGAAATTAGGTTCCCTGGAAAGGAATCTTGCAGTTGCTTTTGTAATGATAATTTTGCCTACAGCAAATTAATTCTTTGAGCAAGTGTTGTTATGTTTTTGTGTAACGGTAACAATCTGGTAAATAACTGGTAATTCTCATCAGAATTTTTAATATTTGATTTCAGAATAGGCTATAGCATGATAATTGATGCTGAGAAGAGAGGAGTTATAACCCCTGAAAAGGTAATAATTTATTGTCCGTGGTTTGGAATTTGCAAATAAGGTGTTACAGGCTTGAAAAGCATCAGTTTGTGTTCTTTCATTCTGGAAATATTTTAACTGAAAACTGAACATTTTGTTAATGATTTTCTTCCATAGATTAACCCATGGATGAAATTCAGTTAAAGGCTGATCCAAATTATTGTTGCATACAAATTTTATAGGTAGAGATGCTTTGTAGAACAGTTTGACTGGAGAAAATGACGCCTAGATCTGTGCTTGATATCTAATTTTGTGTGCCTGGCTATTGTACCTGGTATGCATGTCAATTAAAGTTGGTCTATCAAATTGTTGAAGTGTGGGATCATATGCATGCTGCTTTGACAAATGGCATGTTGCCATTGCTTTGCACTTAAAATTTAGGCCAATCACTAAGGATTTTTATATTGGTGGTTGTGTCACTGCTTAATGTAATACTTTCTTGTAGATGCAATGGGATACAGAGGGTGGGTTCTGCGTTTTGTGATCCCACATTCTGCCTCTTATGTGTCACACCTGTACTTGCCCCATTGCCCAGCATGTATAAAATCTTTCTTCCAGTTGCTTTTTGGGGGAATGGTTTCCCATTCCTTCTTGTTAAGACAAACCAAATGAATAAATAAAATTCTAGATAGAGAGCAACAACATAAAAAGAGGTAAAGCAAAAGAAAATTAACCTAACATATCAATTCTACATAAATAAACATGTTTGGCAATAATATAATTGCATGAAAATAATGATCTTTTAGTTGATGTGGGATAATAAAACCTGTCTGTGCCCAACCATAGCCCTAGTTTAGATGGCATTGCCCTGAATATAGCCTTGGACCCTTATGAAACTAAAACACCATCTAATTGGAGCAAGGTGGAGTAGATCCCTGCTGGTGGGAGAGGGATGTGTTGTAATTTTCATATCAATTATTTTTGCTAGACAGGCATTTCAAATTATGGTCAGCTCTGAATAGTTTCTGTTGACAAATAGACTTTATTGTAAAGCAACTGGTGAATTGGCTATGGTCCCCCATGGTACTGATGTCATACAAAGTAATATGGGCCCTGCTTTTGTGAAACTGAAAGCTGCTCTCCTCTGCTCTCTATGTTCAATCGATTCACTGCACCATCTAGTTGTCAATTTGACACTTTTAAAAAAATTCATGAATTCAATGGAACTGATTTATTATTTGTCTATATTCGGAATATAGTATGTCTAGCTTACCCTAGCTTATTTGAAACTTAGATTTAGCTGACTTGAGTCTATGCCCATTGTATTACCCATATACTTTTTTCACGTTTTTATTTCTATATTTGAAAGTGCATAGGATAACATATGAGATGATTCACAAATTACCATTTGAATGTTTTCTTGCATCATCATTGTAGACCAGTCATGGGTAGTGCAACACTATTTTACGGCTCTTATGTAACTTTATCGATCTTTAGAGTATTCTTGTGGAACCTACAAGTGGAAACACAGGCATTGGCCTTGCATTTATAGCTGCTTCAAGAGGATATAGACTTATCTTAACTATGCCAGCGTCAATGAGTTTGGAAAGAAGAGTTCTTTTAAAAGCATTTGGAGCTGAGCTTGTTTTAACTGATCCAGCAAAGGGCATGAAGGGAGCAGTCCAGAAAGCTGAAGAAATTTTGAAAAGCACACCAAATGCCTATATGCTTCAACAATTTGATAACCCTGCAAATCCTAAGGTTAGTTGTTGCTATCCTCTTGTCCCTTGTAGTGATTATTCTAGATATCATTTCTGTCCTTCTTGGGTCAAATGTTGTTTACTTTTAGTGCTATGTGTGCCAATTTAATATGCTATGCATCTACCCTAAGAATAAGAGATCCTGTAAAGAAAGATGCTATGTCTCTCCATAACTGATGGATATGGTGTGGCCTGCATTTTTCATCTTAGATATCGTTGGGTTTGTGCAGTTCTTTACCAAACTTACAATTCTCTCCACAAGTTTAATCTCAGAACTCATTGCTTAATTATCCATTTATCTTAGGATTCAATTTCATCATGTTCATAATTCTGTCAGGCAGTTTTCCTTTTTCTTTGTCTGACCAGTTTTTCAATTTTATGGTTGCTATTTTTTCCCCGGAGAACTTATTATTTTCTAGAATGGTGAACCTAGATTGATTAACCCATGAATTCAGATTTAAATGCATATTCTATTTCAGATACACTATGAGACAACTGGACCAGAAATATGGGAAGATACAAGAGGTAAGGTTGATATCTTCATTGCAGGTATTGGAACTGGTGGAACCATTTCTGGAGTTGGTCGGTTCCTCAAGGAGAAGAATCAGAACATTAAGGTAATTTTCTCCTGTTAAAATTTGCCAACTGCTAATGCATGTTCTATTTGTGTCTCGATTTCATCTGTTGATCAACCAATATTTCAAAGGACTTCCTCAAAAAAAAAAATGTAACATGAAGGGAAAGCAAATTAAAAGTGTGTGCAATTTAATTCTCCTGTCTGATAGAAAAATGCGCTTGAAGGAATAGTTTCTTTCCTTTTGCTGTTTTAACTTGTGCATCCTCATTTTATATGTCAGGTTATTGGTATAGAACCTTCAGAAAGCAACATACTTTCAGGTGGAAAGCCTGGTAAGAATAAATACTATGGTGACTTATCAGTTTCAACATGATGCACTAAATGACTTTTATTTTGTATGGGAATTTCTATGATATATTTATTTTCAAATTGAAAATGCAGGTCCTCACAAGATTCAAGGGATTGGGGCCGGTTTTGTGCCCAGGAATTTGGATCAGGATTTGGTTGATGAAGTCATAGAGGTTTATATCTTGTCATTTTTGTGTTTATTATTTTCACTCTCTGCAAATGTAATGCAGATTACCCTGCTTATGAAAATTCTGAAGTAAATAAAAGGAGAAGGAAAATTTAGAAGTTATAATAATACAACTGGTTGCACGAGTAACTGTTTCTTGAGTGCATATTTTGACATTTGCATTTATAGCACATGGTGGTGCATCTTTGGACTTTATCCTTTTCCTGAATGTGCTTCATACATGATGATGACCTTTCCTTGAAATTAAATATTCTTTTGTGTTTCTATTGAAAAACATCCATGTTGAAGCTGTTTTCTACTTACAGTTTTGCATGAATTTTATCAGTTCAGAATGGATAGAAAATAAAAACATAGCTAGATTTGATATAGATTCTTTGTTATTACTGAGATTTTTGTACTATTTTTTTGGTAGTAATTGACTTCAGCTTTTAGTATAAAATTGTTTAGACAAATGATTTTGATACCATTTTATCTTTATTTTTGGTTATATGAAGTTGCATGTGTATTTAGTAGGAACAAGCACATGGTTATCTTTTCAAGCTGTTGGCACCTGCAGATTATGTTGTGCACATGTCTTTGTGCTTCAAATATGTAATTTAAACCACAAAGTTTCAATGTCAGGTTAGGACATTTATTGCATCTCATTTCTCACATTTGTGCATTTATCAGATATCCAGTGATGAAGCTGTCGAAACTGCAAAGCAATTAGCACTCCAGGAAGGTTTACTGGTTAGTGCTTTAGAACTTTTATATTTTGAAGTATGAAATGAAAGAAAAATTGAATTGCATTGACATATGCAAGTATGGAATTATTTAAATGGGTCAATCTTCAATCAGACTGTTATAAATACTCTGTCCATATGTTTGACGGAATGACGCTCGTTAAAAATTTATGCTTGCCATATTTAGTTCCTAGTTAATTAACCAAACCTTGTGAATCTATGAAATGTCAATCACTATCATCCGTTTCTTTCAATTTTTACGCAACAATCAACTGAGTCCTAGAATGCTGTCTTCCTTGCTGGCTGGGTTTTAGGCTTGGGCTTTATCACCTTCTCTATCTCCTGGGGACTCCACCAACTAAACCTGGAATAATATCTTGTGCCCACTCCAATAATGACAAATGTTCACTATGGAGTTTTTCTCTCTCTTTCACATCTAAATGAAAATATGATATAATTTTTTTATACTTAGATAGGTGTTCCTAATTTTAGTTGCCTAAATCCCTTCTCACACCAGCCTTTACCACCAAACATGAATGCTATCTCATATTATATTTCTTACTGTATTACTCTTCGTGCTTGTAATATTCCTTACATTATTAAATGCCAGGTTGGCATATCTTCTGGAGCAGCTGCTGCTGCTGCATTGAAAGTTGGTAAGAGACCAGAAAATGCTGGAAAGCTGATTGCTGTAAGTGCTTCAATTACATTGAAATAAACTTCTCAGTTTTAGTTTACTAATCTTCAACCTTGAAAATAAAAGGTTCCATTCTAGAAATGCAGGACCAGGCCAGATCCAAAATTATTGGTATGAGGGTTTTGTTTGGTGTTGCTATTGAGAAAAGTTCCAACTTGGAAATAATAACTGATTAATTAAAAACTATTTTAGTTAGATTAAATATTCTTACAAAGATTTTTAACTTCAATGCCAAATATATACAAATTCTTATAAGATAAAAATTTCTATGGGCTGGCACACCTAAATATTGATATGAATCATTTCCTTTTCCTCCCTTCTATGTTTTCTTTTTCCTGTTTTCTTCTTTGTTGGGGTTGCCATCTACAGGCTTAGATGTGCTTTCGTGCTGTTTATTAGAGTTGAGCGTTGGTTGGTTTGGCATGCAATAGTCAAACTGAATTAAACTGAATTTTTTTATGAAGAAATCAAATTAGTTCGGTTCAGTTTTTTCGTTTTTGTGTTTGGTTCAATTTTTTTTTTTTTTTGACTTGGAACCTAAATAACCAAAATAACAAAAAATAACTGTTTTTTACTTGAACCAAAAACTGTAAAATAACCAAATCTTTCAATTTTTGTTCCGCTCAATTCATTTCGGTAATTTGTTTTTTTTTTTGTGAAATAACTGAAAATTCAGAATTTACAAACCAAACCGAACCAAATTTCTGAAAAAAATAAAGAACTAAATTTTTTATTTAAGGCAATTCGGTTCATTTTTTTTGTCAAAATCGGATTGTGGTGACACCTAGTTGCTATTCTAGCATTTGTTTCATTCAAATTTGCAAGGTCCGACTAAAATGAACCAGTCCTTTTTTTTTTTCCTATCAATTAGGGGCATTGTAGGATTTGTTTTCTCAGTGCTCTTTGCCAACTTTTTCTTTTTCTTTTTTCTTTTCTCTTTTCTCTTGGATGCCCTGCTTACTTAGAAGTCTAATCTCTATTAATTGGTTGAATATGACACAACCCTGAGGGTTCAGCTTCAGGGCCAGGCCTCGAGGAGATATTCCTTGCAAAGTTCCCCTGGTCATAGTTAGAGGGTATGACGATGTCTTTTCGATGGTCAAAGACGGAAATAACTTTCCAGCTCATACCTTGGCCAATATAATTATTTGACCAATTTTCTCTAGTGCAGCCATTGGTTTATGGGTTTAATAAAAATTGTTTGTTTTCTATTGAGACGTGTTTCATGCTTTTGGAACAGATAATTTAAACATTTCACTGGGCTAGCAAAGCTGTTGATTCCACTTTCTTCAACTTTTTGGCATAAACAAAAAATTGAGAAAGTTAATTGCTTAGATCAGCTTTAACAAAATATGAATTGTAAACCTATAATCTGAGAGAACATTTCTAGGCTTCTATGCTCATTTTTTAGTCATTGATTAAAGTAGTATGAACCTTAATGCACTTCTGATGTCTGATCCTTTTCTATTATATTTTTAAAAGACACCATTTGAAATAATCGGAGGTAAAACAAAAGAATAAGATTTGCTTTGTAGAGAAGGTTATCTTTTTTCTGAAGAGAGATTGTGAAAGATCTTCTACTGGAAATATTTGAATTGCTTGTAGCATATTCCCACAGTGGATTCTGTTCTAATAACTTGGACTCTGATCTGTTTATTATGGTCTTTTATGTGAATTGTTCATCAATTTATCTTTTATATCCCAAATGATAATAATCATTGTAAAGTTACCTGAAATTTGGATGGTCTCAGGTTGTGTTCCCAAGTTTTGGAGAGAGATACCTGTCCACAGTTCTTTTCCAGTCGATTCGAGAAGAATGTGAGAAAATGCAGCCTGAGCCATGATACTTTTTCCACATTCAAGTTTGTTTACAGAAAATAAATTTTTTGTTCTCAAAATTGCTTTAATGCACAATTTATATCACATTAATTATGTATCTCCAGTAATCTTCCATGTGTATCATTGGTTGGATCTGTATTCTACTTGTTAAACTCCAATAAAAGGTCTTTTACATGTTAGCAATATACTTTTTTGCAAGGTCAATAATACTGTTGTTCTAAATTGATTTGGTATACAGGTGTTTAAGAATTTATGTTCATTCATGTAATATGTAACATAATAATAGGCAAGAAAGATGCAAAGAGGTGGTACAATGGTAATATTTTTGTTTTTTTGGAAAAAATGCTGTTAGAAAAATGTTTTTATACATTTAATTGGACATAGCATCTTTCCCTGACAAAAAGGACAGACAACAAATAAAGCACAGTACATTAAAGAATTAGTTGAATTTTGCATGTGTGGAAATGCATCTCTTTTTACCCACATGCTTGCTTTTGGTAAAAAATTTAGAGTGCAATGAGTGAGGTAGAGGTCCCCCTATGCCAGACTGAAGGAGGCATATGAAGCTTAAAAGGAGTAAAGAAGGTTAAGGTTTTAAAAAGTGTTTTAGCTTTCATTATTGGCAGAAATTTGTTGGTTTATGTCTGTTTTGATGTGTCAAAACTCAAAACTGTCTCCCTCATCTTTTTGAGCATGACACAAACAACCCACTTCACTATTGTGGATTCCAAGCTTGAAAAGCATAAACATTGCATGCAAATACCATCATTTCTTTTCCCTTTTCAACTGAAGTTACTTAGGTATCATTTCACAAAGACTTTTGAATATGACATCCCTAAATATGAATAAAGAAAAGTTACTTTTGCCATTTGGTTCTTTGTCCACTGTTACAGTGGTAATTTTTTCTAATGGAATAAAAAGTTTTCATTCAACTGGCAATCTCATAGTTCCAAATTTAGTAAATGATGTTATTTATTTATTTATTAAGATAAAAGGTAAATTAAGAAAACTATGGATTGTTTACTTTTAGAGTAGTTTTCGATAAAAGTTTTTCAAGAAAACTGGAAAATCACGTTTTATGTTCAAATTTATCAGTTTTTCATATTGAGAATTAGAAAACAGTTTTCCAAAATTTATCAGTTTTACTCTCCTAACAAAATGCGCCTCCTGGAAATTAAACTTATATTTCATCTTTACAGGAATTGAAGTCATTTAACACCTTATTAATTAAATTTTTTAATTTTTAATCTCCACATTTACTCCCCCACTTTCATTTTATCTCTATTTTTACACTAAGAATTGAAATAGAAAGAATTAAAAAACATGGTCATAAAATAGAAATAGAATTTAATACTTTTAAGGATACAAAATATAATTTTTTATAAAGATTTTTTACTTGTATTTTTTTTATATGTACGGTCTTATTGATCTATAGATACTGCAAAATGCTCAAATAATAAATTTTCTAGAGCTGCAAATTGTTTGTTGGCGCTGAATGATATTATGTGAACATGGTGATTGCTCAGACACTTCCTCTGTATGCCCTAAAAGAATTTTCCATCTTTGGCTTGCAAACAAAAAATAAAATAAAACATAGCTATGTGCTAAATCTGATTATATCATGTGCCCGTTCCTCTCATTTGCCTTCTACATTTGTTATTTTTATATTATTATTTTAAATTTTAAATTTTGTTTTGTAATAAAAATAAGAAAAATAGTAATGGCTGGAATCATAACTTGTCAGCATAATTAGAAACATTATACTATTAGATTTATTTATACATAATCCATTACATTAATAACTTTGTTTTAGTTAATAAAAGTTAAGCAACTAATATCATTTTATTACAATAACAAGTACTTGTATTTTACCCAATTATTACTAAAAAAATATATTTTCATGTGCTTTTTTAATATTAAAACTATTATCCGTGTGTGATAACAATGTGCAAAACAAAAATAAATATAAATGTCTTTTCATTAAAAAAAGAAGATATTACAATAACTTGTATTAAAATTAAATAATGTTGTTTTATAAAAAAAAATTGAAAATTTTGTTGAAAGGAAACAATACATATATGAAATATATATCAACAAAATTCTATATATTATTGCATAAAAAGCTTTATATTAACCACTTTATCAGAAAAAATAAATATTTCCCTGATTTCACCAATCCAATCATACCGATAGCATTAGATTTTTGTATGTACTCTCTTTGGCTTGACTCAATGTTCTTTTAGTAAATATATTCAACAACTTTCAAAAAAAAATTAATTACCAAAATAATAAATAATGCAACAGCTTAGCTATTAGTGTTTTATAAAAAGCTACTCCAACAACTAACAGCTACATACTGCTAAAATAACCAACAGCTACTGAAACAGTTAATTTTATCCAATATATCCAAAATTTTAAAACTAATTATTTTAAAACTTTTTATCCACTAGTTAGCGGTGTTCATCAAACTGTATAAATCATCTAAACCGATATAAAAAAAATCAAAGATTGATGGTTCAGTTTGATTTTGTAAAATTTAAAAATTGAACTTTTGGTTTGGTTTATGATTTTAGAGTCAAAACCACCCAACTGAATCAAACCGTTATTTATATATATTTAAATTCAATTCAATTTTTTTAATAAAAATTTCCTTTATACTAATTAATTTATATTGGATAATAAATTATGAGATCAATTATATTGAATAATAATTAAACAATAATTTTTTATTAATTAGATAAACCATATATTATTTTATAAAATGTTCGAATATTAAAAATTCATGTAAAATGAGATTAATATATATATATATATATATATGCATAAGTTATATGCCTGTGAAACTATACTTTTTAAAATTTTTAATAATTGATGTAATTAAATCAAAATTTAAATTTTATATTTATGATTTGCTTAATTATTATCTTATTAAATATATAATATTTCTATATTATATTAAGAATATGTATATAAAAAATTAATTTAAAAACTTTTAAATGCTATTCAAAATCATATGTTTTTTATGATAGAATTTTTATTAATTCATTTTTTATATTTAGTATAAAGTTAATCTTTTTTTTCTTGTTAATTAGATGAATGACTAAATTTAATTTCTCTTATTTTAAACCGCACAAACCGTTAAATCAAATCAAAACAAATTAAACCGTCATCAAACATTTGGTTTGATTTGAATTTTTTTATAGTTTGATTTGGATTTAATTTTTTCAAACCGCCGCTTTAGGTTTAGTTCGAATCGACCCACGAATTCAACCCATATTAATAATGAAAAAAGAAATTGGCCCTTAAATTATAGTCAAATATTAACATATAAAAACTTTTATTTTCAAAACCTAACCATAAGATCCCTAAATTACGATATTCTTAATACTTTGGTGCTTCTGTTCAAAATAGAAAAACCAAAATGTCAATGAGAATATTAAGCTTGAGACCTCATAGTTGATTTGACTATATATAATTTAAGAATTGATTTCTCAATCTATTGACAAGTACAAAGGCTGCTTTGGACGAAAGGATCAAAGTGTTAACAAAATAATAAATTGGGATCCTCATACATACATGTTCTCATGTGTTAATAGTTGAGGGACTAATTTGACTTTTTCCTATTAATTATTGAAACAACATTCAGAAACAAAACTATAATCAATTTTGGGACAGAAAAATATTAAATAATGTATAATCATACTAAATTGAATTGTTTAAAAAAAACTAAATGAATAAAAATATTTCTGCTTAATTGGATTTGCTTCGATTTTTTATTAATTAAAATTCAGTTCAGTTTACAAATTTAGCAAAATTTAGTTATTCGATTTTAGTAAATATAGTTCAATTCAAAATGAAATCGAGGGATGGCACATGAATTAGTCAAAACCCTATTGAAATGCAAATGAAAAAGAAGCTTCATGGTTTGAACATGAGTGGGGCAGAGGGAATGGGCCATTTGCCATCCTTTCTGTTTCACACAGCCCACTCTGGTGGCGTAAAATGAGTTAAGAAATGTTGATTCCCATGTCCCTTTTCTTTATATTTATTATTATATAATATTTCTATTATCAACTTCATTTCTTTTCTATATATATCCAACTACATTGCTTCCCATTTCACTTCCCCATCTTCATCCCCAAAACAACAAACCCTCCTCTCCCATTGATATCTCCTCTTTCTGCAACAACAATGGAAGTTAAAAAACTAGACCCTTGTCTCTCTTCTCCTCCTTTCTCCTCTTCTAGCCGGTAAGAATCATAGCATTCGTACATATATTTATATTTGAGAGAGCAGTAAGGTTATAATATTATGAGGTTGTATCATATTAAGTTCACCTCTTCAACCCGGTCGAAAATAGATCATTCTTGCCGGGATAGACATGTTCATGCATCGGGCTAGGCTTGGACAGTGTCAAATTTCCAAGAATCCAGCCTGCTTGACCTAAACTTTTCTTTGCAATTTGAGGTTTGCGATCCAGCCCGGCATTAGGAGATTTACTAACAAAATGCCTTCTTTGTGATCATATATGTGTAATTGAGATCTCTCATTTTCTTGTTTTAGGGGTTCCCCTTCTCTCTCTCTCTCCTTCTCCCCCTTCTTCTTCTTCTTTTTTGCAAAAACAAAAACTCTCATTTTGCCCTTTTTTTCCTTTCGATTTGCGCGCGTATCTCCACGTTCAGGTGGTAATGATATCAGATAAAGACGTCTCAGCAACATATGACCTTTTTTATTTTCTATTTTTTATTATTTATTTATTTATAGATGAGCTACATATATAGCTCAATGCCAGTAGATGGTGTTTATAATTGTGAAGTTATGTTTTTTTGTCAGAGCCAAATTAACTAAGAAAAATTTCTCTTTCTTTTTCTTTTTGGGTGTAACGATTTGTCGAGCAGGTGGTGGTCAAAAGATACTGTAGCCATAGTAACCGGAGCAAACAAAGGGATTGGGTTTGCGCTAGTGAAGCAACTTGCAAGGTTAGGACTTACAGTGATTTTAACAGCTAGAGATGTAGAAAAAGGATATAAGGCTATTGAAAAGCTAAGAAGAAGCCATCGCGGTGACGATCTAAATGTGCGCTTTTATCGCCTTGATGTGTCGGATCCTGCTTCCATTAAGGCCTTCGTTTCGCGGTTTGAGAAGGACTTTGGAGTTCTGGATATTCTTGTAAGTTTCCTGACCTTGCCATTTACTATTTTTCAGGTACATGAACTAATAGAAAAAGTCACAACTTTGACCATTATTTATTCCTTTTAAGTGCACGCACGAAAGATTTACTTGCACTAAGCATTTAACCAACAACCGAAAAAAGAAAAGTAAAATTGAGATAAAATAACAATACCATAGTCGTTTTACTGGAAAAAGATAATTAATTATAATTTAGTGTACTAATAACATTTTCACTGTCAATATGGTTTTGTATTATTTAATTGCCACATCAGACGATAAAATATAGAAGTTTGTCTTCAGCAAGTAGGCTCCGAATCGACCTGTGTTTCCATATTTAAAAGACAAAATTTATAGTTTCACTGTTACATGAATTTAGTGTTCTTTTAATATGGTATATATGCAAAAAGCAAGTAATTATACTCATTTTTTAAATATAATGGTTGTGATCTGTATATATAAGGACGAGAATTAATTTCTGTGCTGTATTATATCTTGCTTGCATGTTTGGTGCTGTAAAAGACAGTCTCACATGCAACATGCAGCTCAGTGATATTCTTTCTACACTGTAGTTGATAAAAGAAACATATCCCTAATTGAAAATTATTGAGTATGAAAGATTATAGTACTATAAGAAAATAATTATTTTGTTATTCGGTGAGAAACTCTAAGCATGTGAATTTTTAATTTGTATATTTTAAGATTTCATGCAAAACGAGGTATTTTTGGTTAATTTGAAAATATTTTTCTATTTAAGTGAGATCGACAATTATCTCCGTGCTTGACGCATATTAATTGAAGTAAATGTATTTGGCTGTGTTATTATTTTTTGGTAATTGATCACATTTAATATATTTATATTTATTAACTTGTTACTACTTTTCAAATTAAATTAACTAGTTCTTCCTATTAAAAGTATATTTATATTTTTTAGAGTATTGATAATTGATTAGAAGATTAACTTAATTAATCTATTGTTTAATTGATATTATGATAATCTTCAGGTGAATAATGCTGCTGTATCATTCAATGGTATCCATGGCAACAAAGTAGATCATGCAGAGACTGTGATAAAAACCAATTACTCTGGAGCTAAATTGCTGATTGAGTCACTTTTGCCAATTTTTCGTCGATCAAATTCTATTAGTCGAATCCTTAATATTAGCTCCAGACTCGGTTCTATCAATGTAAGTCAAAAATCATTTTTCGTTAATCTTTTTGTACATTAAATTCCATTACCACAATCACAAGACAGTCCTTTCTGGTTCAAAATCCTGCTCTCCTGTCTCCGGCGCCTAACCCAGGAACTGAAATTTCTGGGTTCGCCCTGTCGGTCTCTTATAGCACAAGACAAACACTCGATTATTACACTATTAATGCGATATTATAAGCTTACCCTTTGAATAATATATAAAAGGCTATAATATAGTTAAATATTTATTGATCATAATCTCATTTTCCAATTAATTTATCCATGCAGAAGATGAGAAACCCTAACATGAAAAAGATGCTACTGAGTGAAAATTTATCAGAGCAGCAAATAGAAGGAATGGTAAGTTTATTTCTTGAAAATGTGAAGAACGGGACATGGGAAAGTCAGGGCTGGCCACGAACATGGACGGACTATGCAGTATCAAAGCTAGCACTAAATGCATATTCTAGGGTTTTAGCAAGACAATACAAAGATTGTGGTTTAAGTATCAATTGTTTCTGTCCTGGCTTTACTCAGACGTCTATGACCGGAGGTAAAGGCACTCACACAGCCGATGCAGCCGCCGAAGTTGGCGCCCGGTTAGCTTTGCTTCCTCCTCAAGAACTACCCACCGGCAGGTTTTATGTAGGGTTTGGCCCTCCTGCCAGTATCGTTTCTAGGTTGTAACAAAACTATATAATTAATTTTTTTATGAGAATTACATTATTCCTTGTTTAGAGAAAATGGTTTATATAAGTCTTATGTTAATTAAATACTTAGAGGCATTGATTTGATTCCCATGTGTAAGTACTTCATCTGTTTTCTTTTATTTATCGTGAGAACAAACGAGCTAGTATAACGTAAGACCGTCGTATCGTGTGGGACTGATTACTGACATGATAGCCATATAATAAGAAAAAAAAATAGTAATAAAAAATGGACAAAAGTGGTATATTTTAAGTTTGAGAAGTGTAGGAAAGTCTTTTTCAATTAAGGCGTTGGAAAGTCTCGAAGAAAAAGACTTTCAAATATATAACATTATAATAATTTTTAGAAATATATAAATAAAATATATATTAATCACTTACAAAATTAAGCTTTGGCTATGGTCGAGGAATTCAATTTTACTACTCTAATGGGTGTAAAAATTCGATGCAATTTTTTCAAATATAACGATGTGAATAAAATTATTTGTTATTTATTTTGAATAATAAACCCTTTTTACTGGTTTAATTTTTTTGTTTATATAATATTAAAATATAAATTTTTATTTAAATTAAAATAAATATAATATTTATTTACGTTACACGTTTCTCTAAAAAACTACTTTTAATGTTAATTTTATATATTTAATTTTATTTTATATAATAAAATGGTCTTAAAATAAAAATCAACCTAGCCCCTAAACATAATTTTATGTAAATCAAATTGTAGAAAAATAAAAATATAGAAATTAAAAAATAAAGATGTTTTTTCTTATGATTATCTCTCTCCTAATCAAAATATTTGAAATTACAACTAAATATTATAAATATTTTTTAAAAATAAAATTTTTTAATTAATTATGATTAAAGTTATTTTAAAATTCTACTGGGAAATTTCATTATTCACTTATTTATATATTATAACTTATAAATTAAACATACTTATAATTACTTTTTTTATATTCTCTAAATATTTACAATGTTAAAGTATGATTTTATATGGAACAATTTTTAATTAAAATTTATTTTTTATAAATAATAATCATATTAAAGTGAATAATATTATAATTAAATTAATTTTAATATGATAGGACGTCATTAAAATTTAAGAATATTTAATAAATAATTATAAACGATAAAAGTGAAAAATGAGTATTAAAAGCAGTGGAGGACCGAACCTAAATACCTAGGAAGACTAAAAAATAATTTTATTTAATTATGGGAGGACCGAAACTACATATGTTTTTTTCAAAAATATTTATACCGAAAATTTTATTATTATTTTTTATTTGGGAGAGCAATGGTCACCCTTGACATTGCTCTATATCCGCTACTGTTTATAAAATAGTTAAAGAATAGAAAAATTATGGTTTAATGATTTAGTCTAAAGACGTATGAAGTATCTCATTCTTTTTTGTTTTTTTTTATTTTATAAAATCATGGGTTGTTGAAAACAAAGAGATGGATCCTTTTTTCGGCTTTGCTGAGCTCTTGGATTCTTATAAAAGCAAAAGGTATATTACAAAAAAAAAAATTAATCAACGTTACAAGAGCCGAAAACCCAGAAATAGGATCTTGATGTGGATCAAAACATTTTCGAGAATTGCTTTGGGTTTGGGCTATTTACTTTTATTAGTTGGGCCGGGCTCAACTGTTCTAGCTAGTAACCACAGTTTCCAATTTCATTCCCTAAATAAACTTAAAATTATCATCCGATTCAGTTTTCTACTTCCTTCTCCGCCTCCATTTCCTCTCTGTCTACTATGTCAACAGAAGAGGACCAAATCCCTTCGTCGGAGCAGATGCGGTCTCTTTCCGTCAAATCCTCCGATTCGAACACCGTCTCCGGATCCTCTTCCTCCCAGTAAGCTCTTTTTATCTCTCTATGTATATATACAGTTCAATTTAATTGTTTATTGTTCATTGAAGATAATGGTCATCTTGGTTGTTGAACGTCAGGATGAGTGCAGAAGAGAGGTTTCGGATCGTGAGAAGCGTTGGAGAAGAGTGTATACAAGAAGATGAGCTCCTCAATCTTCTCTCCAAGAAGCCCCAACCTATTTGCTATGATGGCTTCGAGCCTTCTGGAAGAATGCACATCGCGCAGGTAAGCTCCTTTCTCTCTTGATTTCTTCAGAACTTGGTTTTTGGTTTAAATTGTTTCGTCACCCTCTTATTTTTAAATGTTTTTTCCTCTAATTTTATTATTCTCATAAAATTCATTTTTGTTTTTTTTTTGTTGCTAAACAGGGAGTTTTGAAGACAATCAGTGTGAACAAACTGACTTCTGCTGGCTGCAAGGTGAAGATTTGGATTGCTGATTGGTTTGCTCAGCTAAACAACAAAATGGGAGGCGACTTGAAGAAAATTCAAACAGTTGGACTTTATTTAATTGAGATATGGAAGGCAGTTGGTATGGACCTTGAAGGAGATAAAGTGGAATTTTTATGGTCTTCAGAGGAAATTAACTCTAGAGCATCTGAGTATTGGCCTCTTGTAATGGATATAGCTCGTAGGAACAAGCTTCCCAGGGTAATGAGGTAAAATAGAGATTGACATTTTGCTTCATATGAAATCACCTTCATCATTAGTGAATGAAAAATAATGCATTTTTATCCTTTTTAGGTGTGTTCAAATAATGGGTCGCAGTGAGCAGGATGAACTGACGGCAGCCCAGATTCTTTATCCATGCATGCAGTGTGCTGACATATTTTTTCTCAAGGTATTTGTGCTTATGATGTTGTATGTAGGGATCTCGGCTGTATGGCCCAGTAAACATTCTGATGAATCTCTTAGATCTTTTTTGATAGTGTATATCCTGTAAGTAGGAGTTAAGTTGAATTTTGAAAGGTCTTAATGTTTCTGATTTTTTTATTAGTTGTACGAGTCCTCATCCTTTTGGGTGGCTAGTTCTAAGGTGATTGATAAATTTATTAGGATCCCTAAAAAATAATAGGCTTCTCTTTAACGAGATGAAAGCATGAGTAACACACTACTAGGAATTGGCCTGTACCAAGTTGAACTGAGTTAAACATCGATCCTTAATCTTTGCATGAAGACTGCTGCCTGTTGATCGTGATATAATTTGCAATATTCCATCTCCTCAAAAGTCAGCTGAGACATTTTGAGTGGACTTTGGGCTGCGTTTGTGTTGTTAACTGCTAATCCCTTTAGCTTTCACTCAATAAACTTGGGTTTTCCCCCCTTTATGAGAAGAGGATATCAATTTAGCACAACTTGGGCCGAAAAAAATTGTTCAATTTTGTGCATCAACTGTGAAACCGGCTTGGTTTTAAGTCAACAACAGTTTTTTTGTTTATTACAGTTTTGAAATAAGGGGAACCAAGCTGAGCCTGATTGGCCATTTTTTTGTTTATTACATCATTAAATGCCGTACATTAAAGCCTAACTTGCCTTTGTTCCAATTTTTTTCACCCAACAGGCTGACATTTGTCAATTGGGCATGGATCAACGAAAAGTTAATGTGCTTGCAAGAGAATACTGTGATGACATCAAGAGGAAAAACAAGCCAATCATTTTGTCTCATCGTATCTTCCTGAACTTTTTTGTAAAACTGATTTGATGAGCTAACTTTGTTTCTTTTTCCTTTGATTACTCTTTGGACTCTGGTTTCTGTGAATGCAGACATGCTTCCAGGTTTACAGCAAGGGCAAGAAAAGATGTCAAAAAGTGATCCATCTTCTGCCATCTACATGGAAGATGAAGAGGTATGTTTCTGTTTATACAAGGAAGAATAAATAACATGAAAATGGATGGGGATGGAATTCTCTTATGTATAAAGATTGCATTTTACTGCAGTAGCCTTTTATTATTATCATTATTATTATTTACTTTATTGGTCTTCTTTGTTGCTGTTATAGGCCGAAGTAAATGTGAAAATAAAGAAAGCATACTGTCCTCCAAAGATTGTTGAAGGCAATCCTTGTCTAGAATATATCAAATTCATTATTATCCCATGGTTTAATGAATTTAAGGTGGAGCGAAGTGTAGAAAATGGTGGAGAAAAGTAAGTTGTATTACATTCCAGTTCCAGTTCCGTTTTGCCCATTTTTCTCTTAGCAAAGGCAAGTTTTGATTCTTAGGAGAAGAGCACAAAAAGAATGTCCTTTTGCCTTCCAGTTACTTCAGCTCTTCCCTTTCTTTGCCTTAATCATTGCATATGCTTTAGGTTCTACAGCTCATCATAGTCATCTCACTGTTATATGTTAATATTTACCCATCATGAACTATTGCTTTTGGTTTGACAGTTGTAATAGATATTGTGTAGCTAAAACTTTCAATGAGCTTCATCTTGATGCATGTATGTCCTTTTGTTAATTTAGGACCTATAAAAGCTTTGAAGAACTTGTTGCTGATTATGAAAGTGGTGAATTACATCCTGGTGACCTGAAACCTGCTTTGTCTAAAGCAATAAATGAGATACTGCAGGTAAGCCTTTTCTGCCTCTATTATGCAAATTATAATGTTAGACCTATATTTGCGACCTTCAGTATCTTAAGAATAAGAATGTGTCTCACTTGGCTTAGCGCAATCTTGTTGTCATAATTGAAATGGAAAATATATGTGAAATTGAAAGAAAAGATATGAAGGATGTTCTATTGATTTTCTAATAGTGGCAGTTGAAAAAACTAGGAACATTTAGTTAAACTGGCTTCTCTTTTTCTAAAAAAAGTATTTGAATTGTGGTTCTTTTCTTTGCAATTATGTACTTCTGAAACCTTCCAAGATCTTTATTTATGTGAAAACCCTTAACATGTTCAAAAGTTGTTTGCTCCTTGTATGTGACTTGAACGTACGACTTTTCTCAACTTATTGAAGGGGATCCATATCATCCATCTTCTTTCAGTTTTATTCTTCCGATGTCCATATGTTTTTTGGTTTATCTTTTGTGTATTCATAGCCTTCACCTTATTGTTTCTATGCACTATTACTACCTGTTTAGATGGGTTGTGGCCTGAGTGGAAGGCAAGGGAAGGTTTCATTAAAGGAAAGAGTGGGAAAGGAAAGTGCAGTTAAAAATTTAACTGTCTTGTTTGGGATTAAGTGGATAGGTTCATCAAAGTGCTTAAATTGCAGAGGTCCCATTCTTAAAAAATTGTCAAATTTGCAGTGGCATCTGTTGCTTGCATGTTTACCTTTATGCATCATGCGAAAGCAAGTTGACAAGTGTTAAAGGGTGGGCTGTAAATGGACACCTCCTAACATCATTTGTGGGTGATTTTAGGATGAGAAAGGAAGTTATTAGAGATTGAATTTAAGCATTCATTGACATCCATACCCATTTTTCTTAACATCCAAATGGAGGTTAAAGGATGGAATGCAAAGATGTTGATGGTTTTAGAACCATTTCTTTGAAAACTCCCAAAGAAATGTTAATTAACCTCTCCTTACATTCCATTCCATTCCTTTGATTTACCTTAATTAGCTTTTAATTCAATCCCATCAAAACTCCGGGCAATACCTTTTTTATTTTTATTTAGTGAGATTTGTTGTGTGGTGTATCTTATTTTATGTTGGAAGCTCATAGTATGCTTGATATTTGCCACAGCCTGTGCGTGATCATTTCAAGAATGATGCCAACGCTAAGGATCTGTTGAAACGGGTTAAGGTTTGTGTTCTTATTTTTGCTTTGTTATTTTGTCTGATTGTTAACTGAGTTGAGTTAAGCTTGTAACTCATTTTATTTACCTTGAAAATTCCGGGTTGATATTTATGTGAATTGAGACTAGATTAAGTAGGATGGAAGAAAAGACAGTTTTATTCGGCTAACCTTTGGATAAATTGGGTTAGGTCAAGACAAGTGGGCCTTGTTAAAATTTGAAATAAACTCAGGAAAAGGTGAACTTAGCCTTTCAGCCTGCTTGGCGCAAATATAGAAATTTTAAAGTTGAAAAGGTTGTTACTCTGCATATATTATACGAATCTATTTTGTAAGATGCTAATAGAGTTATATGTTCTAATGTTTGCATTGTGGTCCAATATTTTCTTAGGGTAAACCTTTTTAAATTATAGTGTAGTTCAACTAAACCTGTTGACAATCGTAACTTGTGGTAACTAACACAGCCACATTGTCTATTTTCAGCTTAAGCCGTGCAGACAATATTTTTACCATGTTTTTTTTTTTCATTTCTCTTCTTGTCCACCCTTATTCTAATTGATTTTTGTTTTCATCATGTAGGGATACAGAGTAACAAGATAATCAAGAACCTGTCATCTGAGTTGGCTACAATGGGTCTCTCTTGGGTTCTGTTGCCGTTATTTATATGATTTGTAAACCCTATCAAATTTGAATCAGGTTTTTTTTTTCTTTTAATATGATTTATTGTTCCAAAGTTTAAAGTATTGTGATAATGAAATATTTCTTAGTGAGGTTACAACTTGGGAGCTGATTTCAAGAAAAGGATAAACTAATTAGGTTAAAATAACGTGAGAAATGATTCATGTGTAAACCTGATTATAAACAATCATTTTGGAGTAGCTGTTTATGCAGCTTGGACTAGGGAGGGGTGAGCACATTGGGGAAAACCGATCTATAAAAGTTAAAATTTCGTTTGATTGATTTTTATTGAATCCGCAAAACAATTTTAAATTTTCTAATTGATTTTGTTTATTTATATCCAAAAATTTTGATTCGGTTTAATTTTTTAAATTTCTTTTTATGTAATATACTTATTTAAAATTCGTTATTAAATTAGGAACCCATGCAATATACGAAATTGGAGGAAAGAGGATTTTGAAGTGCATTAAAAGTTTAAGAATTTATATCATTTTGTTTGTTTTTTTCAATAATTTCATATTACTTTGCAACTTCAACACAATTAAGATGTTATGTTAAAAGTCAAATCGAATGGTATTATTTTTAATTTAATTCAGTTGGATTTGTAATTCAAAATAATTTAATCTCAATTGAACAATTCATAAACCATAATTGTCTAAGCTCACCGAACATAAATGTTATATAAAATATTTATTTGAAATATCTATCTCTATTCTCTTTTTTTATTAATATTTTAAAATTTAAATGATTTTATATTTATAGAATTATAAATAATAATAATAATATTAAACTTAAGCTAGCCCAAAAAAGAAAAATCAACAATAGGCTGAAATTGATCCGGCCCAACCTGGACATCAACTCCAGTCGAGGTTATGAAGCTTCAAACACTAATAGCACGAAGAAGGAAAGGAAAGGGTTAATAAAACAGCGGAGGGGTTTTAGCTTAAGCTCAACAATCTCACAATTTCTGGTTCGTCTCTGTACGCTTTATTTTCAATTTCTTTTTGTGTGATTTCGTTTTCTGTACCATTTAGCTACTACGTCTTGATTTCATTTTCTTGTTGCTTTTTGCCCTATTTGTGTCTGATTGTTCTGTTTGACAGATTTGGTTTAAGTTAATTGTATACAGTTTCTGGTTAACAGCCTATAAAATTCTTGTTAAAACAAAGCTAGCATTAAAAGAAGAATAAATTATCATTATTTTAACTGATACTTGAATCTTTAAGAGTTGTTTTTCTGGGTATTTGAAATTTAGTTTTTAGTAACTGTGAACTTTGATTTTTAGTCTTAGATTTGTTAAACATGCTTTGATTTTGTGGTTATGTGATTAGAGGTAATAAAATCTCGATCCTTCATTCAAGCTATTTCATGTTTTGATCTCCAGTTGAGTTCATTGGCTTTTTAGAATTTGTTCTTGTTTACTATATTATACTTTTATATTTGCTAGGGTTTGTACGCTATATTCTTTTTATTATAATTTTTCTTTCTGTATTATGGTTTATGTATATCTAATGTTGTATGTTCGTTTAACAATTTGATTAGCTCAATTTGCAAGTAATTGCAGGTGGGATTATGGGCTCTTTTGTTTTTCTATAAAATCTTATGATTTTTGTGATCCAATATTAGGTTCCAAAATTAGGGAACCTTTCAATTCCAGTTAGGTGAGTTATTTTTATAACCCTGTTTAGGGCTCAAATGAACTTCATCTTCGGATTAGGTTTAAGATTGAGGAAGGTAATATGAGTTGTTTATCAAAGAGTATAAGAGATGAGAGGGGAGATGGAGGATTGTGTTTTTGGTGGTCAACTAACTTGTTAAAAAAAGAAGGCTCCACACTTGCACTTCAGAAAATATTATTATCTCCAAATTCGGTCGGGTTTACTGCAAAATTTGAATCTCCTAAATAAATCCAGACTTACTTCTTTCTTTAAAAATCTCAAGTTTTGCCAGGCTATTGAATTTCAAGAACTATTAGTTTTTTGTTTTGTATTTCATGGGCCGTTAAATTCATGATTTTCTGTATCCATCCATATTCTTGAGATTGAATTGCATATTCTTTTTCTAAAAATTTAGTAGATTTATCTGCTAGGAATTGTGTATCTGGCATTTTAAATTCTCGTGGATAAACAAGTCTAATTCCCTAAATTTTTTCTTGGTTAACTTTTCAGTGATATTGGCTGCAAAGATGACTGGAGTTTCTGGATATAGGAGCCTTGCACCCAAGACCAAGAATATGATAGTTGCCAGCGGATTGTCAGCATTTGTTTTTGGGGTTTATTTTTACACTATGAGAGCTGTTGGAGGTACAGATGAGCTTCAGGTTGCTATAGATACGTTTGAAGAGCAGAAACGTAAGCCGGAATCTTGAGGCTAGGATGACATTAGGGGCTGATCTTATAATGTAAGTGTAATAATGTATTCTGAGACGAATATTATCTTTTGAGCAATCTGTGTTTATCTTGGGCCAGTTGGTTTTAATTGCTATCGACAATGAAAAGAATCTAAGTTTTTTTGTTAATGTATTTCTCATTTTTCTCACAGCAGCTCTGTAAGTGATTCCATTGAATGTTCTAACTAAGTTGATACATACATTTCTATTATAATGTATTTTGTTTTAGCGGGTTAATTACAAAACAACCCTTGAGGCTTGTTTCTGTACATTTCCACTTTCAATGTTTTAAATTGGCAATTTTAGTTCACTCTATTAATCCTTCCATATTTTTCCAATAAAAAAAATGGACTATAAACTTGGAACATTTGAACTCTGTTACAGAGTAGTTTGGCAAGTTTATCGGTATTCAGACATACAACCGCTATGGGAGACAGTTAACAGATTAATGAAATATTTTATTTTTATTTTTGAAAATTTTTCCAAAACAACTATTGCTCAAATGAATAAAATACTGTTACGGCAGGCAGCCTCTCTCTCGCAACTAGAACTAGGGAAGGAGGTCTAATTGCAAGACTGAAGTTAGATCTGTATTCTAGGATATCTGCCCCAACCCGTTTAATGAAGATTTATAATAAACGGTTTTGGACATATCCACTTATTAGTAAAAATGCATTTTAAATAAATTTAAATTTAGATAGTTTATAATAAATAGATATTCTAATCATTTAAAATTATTTTAAACAGAGTTTTAAACATATATGATTCATATACAGATAATAAAATTTTAAACGGTTCATATACGAATAGTAAAATTTTAAATGGATATGATTTTAAATGGATATGATTATTGAATAGTTTAAAATTTGTGAGTATGCCCATTTCCATCCCTACCTGCAATGCCTGAAATCAGAGTTTATAACAATTTGGTAAGCAGTATTTAACACAAATGACAAATATATTAGCCTCTTTTGTCTCTTCCTGCCTCGAGCGACACAGCATAATAGAACTTGATGTTCTGCCAATTCTATATATCACTTGTCCAGGAATTTAGTGATCGTTTAGTTTAATAATCTCTGATGGAGAGAGATGCTTTCAATCTTCCAACCAGATGCGGTAGTCCCTTGATGTTATCCTGTATTGACTGATCAACACATGACTCCAGAGCATTCACAGCATCAGATCCTATCTCTTGTTGCTTAGCTGCCTCGTACTTGTCTTGGCAGACCATCAGAGACCTATTCAACCTTTCCTGCATTCAATTTAAAACAAAAGAAAAATTGAAACAACCCATACAAGGAAGAAGAAAACGTTCCCTCAAAAATAAAAAAAGGTAAAAAAAAATATAGTACTAACCCAAAAAGGAATTCTGAAACCTATGGAAATATGATATGAACACACAGTTTATGTTCAATACAAATTTTAGCAGAAAGTAAAACAATGCAAGTATATCCATAAATTTGGCAATTCAAAAAACCTGAACTTTATATATGCAACAAACATGAAAGCTCCAGATTTTTCAATGTTCTTTTTGTGTCCACGGATCCAAACAAAGCCCCTGATGTGAAAGGTCAAGAGCAACACATGGTTCAGATTTGCAAACGAATGAACACCTATACGTGGAATTTATGGAACCCTTACTAGTTATTCTTCCATCTCAAAAGTAAAAGAAAGCATGAGCATTTGAATATTTCACATAATGAATGAGCCTCGCCTTCCAATTCAGTGTGCTTTCATGTGGATCTGAGTTTATTTTTTGTTTTCTCTTTCCATGGCTGCACCTATGCAACATAGAATGATGCTACCAATGTTGCTCATTGTCAGGTTTCGATATTTTGATTCACAAATACAAACTCAAAGTCCATGACAAGGACACAACAATCTGTCACTCTGCAAGAATGATGCCAAAACCATGAAATGCAGCATTGTGACCTCTAAAACATGGGAGATGGCACCAGGTGAATTTGAAAAAAGATTCTCACTATAGGCAATCCACAAAGATGGGAGAAGATCAATAGATACATCATTTTTAAATACTTGGCTGAACCCCTACCCACCTCTTACTGCATTACTTTCTGGATAGACGTCTTATGTACATAAAAAATTGGCACATTCAGAACCCATATTACTTGGATTGTGGTAGACTGGTCGAAAGAGATTCATGGGATTGGAAAAATACAATACTCTCATGAAAGGAGCTAAGAAAATTTTCTCTTCCTGGATTGTTCACAGGAAATTGAAATAGATGGACATAAGAAGATATCTTCCTTTAAGGTATATATCTGACTATCCTGTATTTTTATAAGAAAAATTGTAGATTTTTGGAATTAATGTTTTGTACATTGGTTGAGAAACCCCATGGTCCCGTCTAATTGTCATTGAAGATATGCTGAAAACTAAAAATGACACGGGATATGGCAAAGAAAAAGGTAAAAACATCTGCATTTTCCCAGCTTACATGTTTCATAAAAATGAAAATGAACAAAAAAAATTAACTGTTAATCCCAAGGCTCTATTTATTTCACTTTTGCAAAGTTCAAGCAAGAATCAGAATTGCTAGTTTCATGTCCAAGTTACCTTGTCTGTGTTACATTAATTTAGCGACAAAGAACTCGGTGAAAAGAAATTTGAAAAAAAAAAAGTTAGAAAAGGAGATGA
This sequence comes from Jatropha multifida, assembly GCA_948099535.1. Lineage (NCBI taxonomy): Eukaryota > Viridiplantae > Streptophyta > Magnoliopsida > Malpighiales > Euphorbiaceae > Jatropha > Jatropha multifida. The sequence goes on along the minus strand of CANUEX010028473.1, from coordinate 14,070 downwards.
ATTTACTTGAAACTTGGCCATCTCGTTCTCAAACTGTTGTTGAGCATTAAGAACTGGGACACTGCAATGTTCAACACAATTGCTTATCTCTTCTTGCCTTCTTGTCCTATCAAAGCATTCATGTGCACATTTGAAGTATGCTTTCTGCAAGAACTCACAGTTTCAAACAATATCCAACTCTATTAATAAGTATACGAAGTACGCAAAACACATAGCTTTTGTTTGGTTGCAAAAAAAACTTGGAAAAAAAATATAAGAAAAATTATGAATATTTTTTCTGCTAAATTTCAATAATGTGAAAAGCAATGTCCACCAAAATCACCCATCACAAATTAAAGTAAACCCACGTAAGAAAAAAGGCCAATGAACATAAAACCAGCAAGAATAAAATTTGCAGATTGAGCAATTGCTAGAGGAGCCTTTTGTTCTTAAATCCGTTCTTTCTTTTTTCAGCTTAAAGGGCCTCTGTCAGGGATCACGCCCCACAATAGAGTTTTTTTTTATTATTCTGTTTAATGAACAACAAATAAACTATTACCTGCATGTTTTCAGATTACAAAAATATGATAGCCGATTCAAGTTGGAACCGAAATAATTGGAAAAGAAAATGATGTAGATTTATTTTTAATTAATTTTTCTCATAAAAAGTTTAATTGTACATCTTTTAAATTGTAGTCGAGCTTAATTAACACAAAAAAAAGAGCTATATGAAACAAGTTAGATTACCTCCTCTTTTTTTTTTTTTTTTTTTTTACAAATCAACACCAACCTCAAAAACGATAATCGGATTAAAGCAGACTAATTGAAGAACAGCAGAAAAAGAAAGTCACAAAGAGCAAAAAGACTCATACAGCTTAATCAATTACATCCCATAAAATATATTTATCCTTGAACAGAAGTCAAATACCTAATTCTTAGAACTCAATAAACACCCCTTTTCTCTTGTTCAAGGACTTCCCATTCTAGTTAATATTTGACAAAATTCATAGAGAAACAAATTGAGATGCAAAGACATACTGTAAGAATCAGCAACAAATATAAGCTCTTTATCTAAATCACTCTCAGAATCATAATTATAATCACGATCTCCATCTTCACCACCAATCTTGAGGTTTTCTTGCTGAACCAGCATTGGAAGTGGGATATTTATATGATTTCCCTCTCAATCACTTGATCATTATCATTACTACTCAATAACTCTTCAATCTTGACAACCCTTTTAGAAAGGAAAATTCCAATTCTTGATAACTACTAGAACAACAACCACCTTTTCATAAGAACAATCATCACTACTTCATAAATCTTCAATCGCAAGAACCTTTTCATAAAAGGAAAATTCCAATTCTTGATCATTATTAGAACAATCATCACTACTACTCAGTAGTTTCAATCTCAACAATCATGAAAGGAAAATTCCAATTCAATAATTCTTCAATCTCAACAACATTTTCATAGATGAAATTCCAATTCTTGATCATCATTAAAACAATTATCATCAATCTTTAGCAGTTTGTGGAAGACAGTTTGATCAACAGTATTCCACATGTCTCCTTCACTGCCTAAAGTCTTCAAAAGAAAAGGAGAAAAGCTCCATTGTTGGGGTATCTATGTCAACAAAAACTAAGGAACACTAATTAACAGGCAAGAATTCAAGCAGAGCAAAGCAAATTTATAAATGGAGAATTGTCTGTGTTAATACATATATAAGCATATAACTAATTCCAAGCTTCAGAGAGCTTTATGCCTCCTAGAAGGAAGTGGCCCAATTTCCTAGTTTGCTCTTAAGGATTAAGAAAATATTTTGAATACAGAAAGAAATAGTAATTTCCAAGAAAAAGGACATCACATTTCTAGTACGATATTAATTATATTACATGGAACTTGACAAGTAATAATGTAAACCAGCAAGAATAGACAAAGAAAGCAAACCTGAAGAGTGAAATTGATGTGCTCTTGGACAGGAGAGAGATGTGTCTGGGCAGCTGTATTGACTTCGCTGAGCTTCTTTCTCAATCTCTCCGATACCATTTGTTGTTCAACCGCTGCTATGTGATCCATTGTCGTGCTCGACGAAATTCCTGCAAGAAATCGGACAGTTTGGCGTTTGTTTGCCTTATAACAGCTTCAATAGGGTTTTAGGGGTTTTGGCTGTTTGATATGAAGTAGCGGAAGGAAAAATCACCAGGTGGGTCGGGTTGAAAAGTATCCACCCAACACCCGGCCCATTTAGAAGGACGTGATGTGAGATGTGGCGCGTTCTCGTCTCCGATCGCTTTGGAGTTTGGACTATGTAGCTTTCGTTCTTGACAAGTTAAAAACCCTCAAAATTTCAAAAATCATCAGAACGCACACATTGTTTAGGTTGGAGAAACAATGAACAACACAGAAAAAAACCCAATATGCAAAGACGTACCAAGTCTCCTTTCTTCCTTTGTTGACACATTTGTCGATTTCTCTGTCAGTGGCGGCCTCTTCTTGCCTCCCGTTGACCCTAATCAACAAACTACTTCTGATGAGGCCTCCAATTTTAGAACTCACTACCCCACTCCCAATCGTCTGGTTGCAATCGGAGATCTACATGGCGATTTGGAGAAGTCTAAACAAGCTTTGAGGCTGGCCGGTTTAATTGATGGATCTGACCGTTGGTCCGGTGGATCTTCTACGGTGGTTCAAATTGGTGATGTGCTTGATCGAGGTGGTGAGGAATTGAAAATTCTGTATTTTTTGGAGAAATTGAAGAGGGAAGCGGTGAAGAGTGGAGGTAATTTGATTACTATGAATGGCAATCATGAGATTATGAATGTGGAAGGTGATTTTCGATATGTAACAAAATTAGGGTTAGAAGAGTTTACGAATTGGGCTTATTGGTATTGTTTAGGTGAAAAAATGAAAACTTTATGCGTGGGATTGGAGAAACCAAAGGATATCTTTGATGGAATTCCTTTGAGTTTTAAAGGAGTTAAACAAGAGTGCTTTCATGGTATCAGAGCTAGAATAGCTGCATTGAGACCTAATGGCCCTATTGCTAATAAATTTCTGTCCAAGAATTTGACTGTAGTGGTTGTGGGTGATTCAGTTTTTGTTCATGGTGGGTTATTAGCAGAGCATGTGGATTATGGATTGGAGAGAATGAATAAGGAGGTCAGGGATTGGATTAATGGGTTAATACAAAGATCTGCACCTAAGTATTGCAGAGGGAGAAATGCAGTGGTTTGGTTGAGGAAGTTTTCTGATGAGGTGCCACAGAACTGTGATTGTTCTGCTTTAGAACATGTTCTTGCTACAATTCCAGGGGTGAAGAGGATGATTATGGGACATACTATTCAGGAGGCAGGGATTAATGGGGTTTGTAACAATAGGGCTATAAGGATTGATGTGGGTATGTCAAAAGGGTGCATTGATGGCTTGCCTGAAGTTTTGGAGATTCGTGGGAATTCCGATGTTCGAGTTTTGACATCCAATTCATTATATCAGAATAAGTACAAGTCTTATGTAGAAGATGATAGAAAGAAGGGGCTTGGATTGCTGATACAGGAAAATGGACCAAAGCAAGTGGAAGTTAAGACTTAAGAGTTTGTTTATCTGAACTTCATCAATGCTTTGCCCTCTGGGAATTTAATCATAAATGGGTGGGATAAACATTGTTAGCAGGATTAGGCATCCTAAAAACCATTGTCAGCACACATCTTGCTCAAAACGACTCGAGAAAGCTCGACTTTTCAAAATTTAGATGTTAGCAATTCAATGAAAGTTTCAAAAAATTCTTGTTTTCATTCTTGCTGATTAACTATGATCTTCTTGATGCCTTTACCTTGCAAAGAAATATGCTTAATCTGCACCTGTTTTATGTTCGCAATTTTGCTTTAAATTGCTCTAGCATTCTTAGTTCTGCAGCTTTTTTTTTTTTTTTGTCATTATGATTAGCAGTTGCGTAAAAACTTGTTCTTATTTATTAATGGTGGCCTTGCCTTATAGGAGGGTACATGTAATGCAAATTCGTCTTGTGGAATTAGTTGCTACACAACCTCCCATTATGCTGTTTATTTCTGAATATTTCTATCTCACACGTTCTTCTGTCAGGTCATTTCCATTCCTTCTTGCCAATAAAAAGAAAAAAATCTAAAATTTAGAAGAAGGGTTCTTTGCACGACGACCAGCTATGAACTCCCGCATCTTCTTGAACTGCTCCTTTGACATTCCATTATAGTAATCACGTGCCCTCTCCTGAACATCACCAAACAAACACCATTTACAGTTAATTTAATTTGGCAGCACTGAGACGCCAAAAAGCAAAGACATCGACCCCAAGAACAAAATAATCTACCTTTTCTAAAGAAAGAGCATGACTCAAGTCCATCTTCAACCCATCGTTAATGGCAGCTTTGTATCCCAGCACCAATTCTTGACTATTTTCTATAATAGCCTCTGCAATTTCACGACATTTCTTTAACAATTCACTCTCTTCAACAACATGATTAACCAATCCCCATTTCTCAGCCTGCTCTGCAGTTATTGGCATGGCAGTTAGTGATGCTTCTCGCGCCCTTCCAGGTCCTATTATCCGTGGAAGCTTTTGAGAAAATCCCCAATAAGGAAACACCCCAAACCTGCAACCCAACACCCCTTTTCAATTTGGATTCAACAACTCAATATTGAAATGTCGTTTGAATGTAATAATATACCTAGAATGAGTATCTATGAACTTGGCTCCCTTAGCAGCTACCAGAATATCGCATGCTACGGCTATTTTAAACCCGGCAGTAACTGCAAACCCGTTAATAGCTCCGATTATGGGCTTTTTGCACCGCTCCATCTGTTCGACGGGGTCGGATTCCACATCCGTCACGTCTCCTTTAAATACGTCCTCCGCCGCAGTCAGATCGACGCCAGAGCAGAACGCCCGACCAGTTCCGGTTAGAATGATGACCCGCACCGAGTCTTCAATATCCAGAGCCTTAATTTCATGGGCCAAATGGACCATCATGGACCTGGTCAATGAATTGCGGGACTTGGGACGGTTGATTGTGATGATAGCCACGCCATTTGGATCGCGGGATACGAGGATGAGGCTTTCGGCTATGGATTGATCCATCTTCGTGTTTATTTTGGAGCAAGAACTGAAGCTTAAGAAGCTCGCCGTATCAATGGCTTTAGTGGAGGTCCTTAAACAACTTTAAGATAAGATAAAGATGGTCTTAGCTACAATTGTGACACCTTTTTTGACAGTCGAGAACTTACCTTAATCACCGTTTGTGGTTTGAAGTGGTCCATTGGTAATGGACAGCGAGTTGGCTTTTGGATTGTTGCTATGATCCTATTGCTTTTTCTCTTTGCTTCCGCTTTCTTCTGAGACGGATTTTTGTAAAGATGAGACTTGGGACCATTCTACTTTCAAACCTATTTGAACGCAGGTCGATTTCATTAAAGTCTACATTTTTTTGTTTTGAAAGAGATTAAACTCTACATTTTGATTGTCAAGTTCGGTTTAAAATCAAATCACTTTTTTTTAAGGAAAAATCGAACCGTCTATTTGTAAATCCGTAAATAAAATGATATGATTATCCTTTTTATCGACTACGCAATCTTTTTTTTTTTAATCAGAATATGCGAGATTGGATGAGTGTCAATCTTTGAGTTAAAATAACATCAAAGCTGATTTGTTTTGGAAGATCGTTTTTAAATCATATGGAAGTTGTGGCAGCCTCATGATAGGGCTATGGAACGCACAAGGACAGAAGAAGGTCTTGGTGCTTAGATTTTTCATTTTTTCGGAACATTATTTCAGTTCCAAAGAGTTTGGGTCAGCTTGAAAGTTGTCATGTTGCTCAAAATAAGGATTTAGGTGGGACTTATTTAAAAATTATTTTTTATCATACTTAATTTGGATGAGTCAGTGACTTTGGAGAAACAAAATAGTGCTGCTGGTGGCTTTATGTGATAAATATGGTTTCTTTAGGATTGCATATCATCCATTATAATCCAATCTAGTCTAATTCGACAGGTTTAAAAGTATAATGAGTTGAGTTGAGTGGGTCATCTTTATAATTCACGGGTTTAAAAGTATCATGCAGACCCGATCTAACCTATAAATAAATTATGAATTATTTAGTTAATTTGATTTGATTTGTAATTTTGAATATAAATACTAAATTATTTACATATTTGTAGATATTACTTTTGCTATTGGACTATAATGTAGTTTAAAACATATTATATAATTATGTTACTAAGTCTTATATAATTATATTACCTTTTCTCACTCTTTCTGCATTAAAATTTTTTTCCTTTCTCTCCGTTGAAGAATAAAATCAAGCATGTAAATAGGAGGAGGGGCTAATTTTTGTCTCTTGTGACAGCCCCTCATCATATTTTTAGTTTTATTGTAAATTTTTGTATTTTTTTAAATAAATTACAGATATATGTTTATTCTGATAAAGACTCATGTTATTTATATTTATAATTTCTGTTTTATCTTCATATTGTGTGAAGTTTATGATCTCTCCATTTTATGTGGAGTTTTATTTTGTTATTTATATTTATTTGATTTATTTTGATAGGTTGTAATTTGTGGAGAATTTTTCAATTATACAATGACTTTCGTATTTTGGAGTCTAGTAGTGCAGCCTAGTCCTCCATTAGATTTAGTGAATCAAATCGTCTATGTTCATTCATAAGCAATTAATGGATACTTACACCATGTATAGAAAATTCAGGGAGTTCATCTATCCATTTTCTTTAAATTTACCTTTCTATTTTGATTAGGATTTCTCATTAGATCAGCGAATAATAATTATTTTATAATTTTTATTTTATGTCTTGTCTTTAGGAGAAGGGTTATGTCCTCCTTGTAATATTTATATTGATTTAAAGTATTTTAATAAAATTTTAATATTATCTTAAAATATATTTAATTTTTTTTAGTAATCCTCTTAAAAAGTTATAGTCTACTTAAAAATATTTTTATTATTATCATTTATTTGACCCATGGATTTACGTTGAACTCGTACTCAATCCAATCCGTTTATAATCCTCAGGTTCACACACCTAATGGGTTGAATTGAAAAAACAAAAAAAATCATTGACCTTTATATGCGGGGTTAAGTACTTTAAATCAATAAATTCGACCCACGTGCGGCCCTATGTTTCTTTATCATTGAGTTTTACCTAAGGAAATATTTGATTGAAGGTAAACAAATTAAAAAATATAATTTCTCAAAAAGTGTATAAAATAAAATATTTATGTTTCGTTTGTATTATCAATTTAATTTTTTGGGAAGTAAATCATCCAATTTCCTTATACAAGAAAAGAATTGTTATAGAAGCAAAGTGATGGAAAAATTAACGTATTTTCAAAAAATGTAGTGACAAATAAGTATATTTGGACACAATAAAAGGTAAAATAATATATTTTTCATTTTTTCTCTAACAAAGTTTTATTATATATGATGTTACTATATTATGTCAAGAAGTATTTTTAACAATTTTGCTTTAATTATAAATTTTATTCTTTTAATTTTTTTTATACATTCCCATTATTTTTATATGATTTCTAACAATACAAATGATTTAGAGCTATAAACGTGGTGAGCAACTCGTGAGCTGCTTTAAACATGGCTTGATAAAAGTTTTTTCAAATTTGTTTAGAAAAAAATAAACTAAAAGTTTTATCATTGATATAATAAAATTATTGTTGGGATTAAGAAATTGAAGGGTTTCACCAGTAATTCAATAAAAATAGGAAAAGTAATTATTTAGACGTTGAGGTTTTATAAAATTAATTATCTCAATTTTTTATGTTAATGACATTTGATTCCATTTCAATAATAGGTCTTTTCTTCTAAAATCAGCCCATTTTTCCATTAAAAGAGGGTAAAAAAGTAAAAAAATGGAGAGATATATTTTAAAATGACAACGGTACCATTAATAAAATTAACCTAACATCACCAATCACAAAAGACCAAATAGTGTGATCACTGTAGCCGTTGTCACAACTATCGTTGCCAACAAAAGAAAGCAACTGTGGAACCATGAATCCTAAGTATTTAACAACAAATTAATTCTTCATTCCTACTCTCCTTTAGTTTCTTCATTTTTCAATTTGAGAGGTGGACTTGGTTCCTATAAATCGCACTCCAATTTCCAGGTCCATGTTCTTGTATGTAGGAAACCAAGATGATACCTTCTTCTGGTATCCATGGCCCTTTCTTTACACCTATTAGTCTTGGAGTCTTTGTAAGTGTTTATCTATTTAATCTCTTTCTTTTCTTTCTTGCTTGCTTTCTTTCTTTTTTGAAATCTGCAGAGATGATCGTCTAAAGTAAATGCTTAGGTTGTGTATGTAGGTACATAAATAAATAGAGAGAATGAAGTGTTTACGTTGACCAAAGAGAGGTAAAATGGATTCACTAACTACAAAAAGTCAAAATGGCCAGCAACGTGCGTTTACTCCTTTCTTCCAAAAAGTTAGCTATGAATCTGTGTGTGTGTGTGTGTGCGCGCGCGCGCGCGCGCACTTCCACAATACCGTGTGACATTCTATATATGGCACTTGCCAGTAGCGGATCCGAATAGATTGTCGCTTTCTTATTCGCATTGTCATCAACAGACGTAATGAGAACGTGAGCTTCCCGTCAGAGATAGCCAATGAGAAGAAGATGCGCGAATGGAAGCATGGGACAGAGAATCGACGGGTGAACAATAAAGGAGTGCCGGTGAGAGCCCCATCGGAAATGAGGGACTTTCTCGACGAAATCTTTAGCCTTGAGATAGTGGACGTTGAATCGATCATATTTGTTGAATCGATCATATTTGAAGGATTCGCACTGTGGAGCACTAGTGATGCTAGTCATTTATAGACTAATCACTATGAAATTAGGGGCTTCGACATGGCTTTTGAGTTTGGCTTCTAGAGCTGCTACACGAGAGGGAGATAAGAATGAAGTTTGGGTCCTTTGAGAGCGAGAGACAAGAGGAGGAGCTTAAGGGAATTTTTGACTTTTTAACCTCTTTTAGCGGAAAAATTCAAAGTAAATGACCTATTATTGAGATGGAATCAAATGTCATAGACTAAGACTAATATATAAAAATACGAGAACAAAATAATTAATTTTGTAAAACCAAAATAAATTATTTTCTCATAAAAATGCTACAAGCCACTATTAAATAAGTGAAATCTAAAATATTAAGTTAAAAGGATAAATAATAAATTTAGTGTCTCAACTTTTTAAAAGTTTTCAATTTAGTTTATGAATGGAAAATTTTATCAATTGGGTCTCTAGACTTTTTAAATTATGCAATTAAATATTTATCGGTGAATTTGCAATCGAAAATATGAATCAGCAAGCAAAGGGGCCCACTTAAACCTAGTCAAGTGTTGAATGGATGACATGTCATAGGTGACTAGTTTAAAAATTAAATGACGTGGCGAATAGTTGGAATTTACTCGTTTATCCTCATTTTTAACTGCACAAACTCGCATTTTCTTTTGCCGATTCTCTGTCGCAGTCACCATCTCCAAAATCAAACCCTAAACTCCTTTTTATGATTCTCAAAGCAATGATAATGACAGCTATTACCACTATTCTTCCTAGACGTTGCGGCTATCCTCCTCCTCCTTGTTGCTGCTGCTCTCCCCAATACACTCCGGCCCTTCCAATTCTGTGAATGGATTGTCTTCCAATGACCTGAAAAAGCTTCCACAATTCAAAATTTCAAAGAAATCGAAGCGTTGTCTATTTAGATGGATAACCTTACCCATGGTGCCTTACCATGGCAACTCTATGGACGAAGCAAGGCTATTGAAGACTAAAACAGCATGTTGGATGGTATGTATGTCGAAAATATGAGAGGGGACACCCGGCGTAATACTCTTTGTTGCCCCGGGGTCGGGATGACGACCCGAGCCCTAGTGAGCTAGGATGCCGGCATCATACTCTATCAAGAGGGGCTGATGTCTCCATAGGGAAGGAGCTCTATGGACACTATAGGGCCATGAGCCTATAGTGCGCGTCTCTTTGAAGGGTGAGGTTCAAGTATAGGCCGACTATACTGCCTGGGATGTCCAAAAGGCCTTTGGCCATATATGGATGTGCGAGACCCTTATATGTATATATATCAAGATGAGCCCTACAGTCGAATGCGATGTTAAGACCCTCAAAGTAGGCATGGTTGGCCTAGATTATGAGCTAAGTCTAGGCAACACACGAGTGCGAGAAGCTATAAGGATATGGCCCCATTACATTTGGCAAGGTCAGTATTACAAGAAGTAGGATCACTCTTTGCTCGTTAAGGTCTCTACTTAACCTGTCTTGCTTGAAATGTATTCCATTTTCCTTTCCATGAAGGTTTACATATGAGGATCTTGTCTTCTTCCTCCGTCCATAAGCCTTTCTTGTATTGGTTCTTTGGCTCCATAAATTTCACTTTTTAATTTCCTTTCAATACTAATTTTTGGAATTTAACTTTATTGTTTTAAAAAAAAATTATAACATATTTAACTTAAAATTTAGAATTGCTATAATGGTTTTGGTTTTTCATTTTTTGTTCATTGATTATGGAATAAAAAATTCTAGCAGAAAATATATTTTGTTTTTTTAATAATCTGAAAATTTAAAAATAATAAGGTTGATGCCAATTATTTAATTATTTTGATTGTTTACTTACTTAGAATGTTTAGGATTTTTAATATTTTTGTTATGACAATCTTGAAATTTGCTGCGTAGAGACTACAGTGAACCCAATGAGCCATAATTAATTGATGGAAGAAAAATTCATTTTCAATGCAATTGACAAAACTTTGAATGAGCCATTTTTAATGCATTAACTTTCTTTTGTGTAATTGAAAGTGAGGGCAAAAGGGTAAATTCACAACAATTGTCATGTCATTTTATTCTTTAAACCAGTCATTGATGATGTGTCGTGACATATCAACATGTGACTATGCTCAAGTGGGTCCACTGCTTGTTGATTCATATTTCGGTTACCAATTCGTTGGTAGACACCTGATTACATAGTTTAAAAAGTCCAGAACCTCAATTGATAAAATTTTCCATTCATATACTAAATTGAAAATTTTTAAAAAGTTAAGATACCAAATTTATCATTTATCCAAGTTAAGAGGAGAAAAGAAAATAGTAACTCAAAATGAGAAAAGAAAATACTAATGAACTTAAATATAAAAACTATTTTTTAAAAAATGTAGAAAACAAATTTAAATAATTTTGTAAGTTAAACAATATATGGATTATTAATTATTGAAAAAAATGAATGAAGAGTTTTATTATTTTAGAATAACAAATTCTAAAAATTTGGAGGATTAATGCACTAAATTTATTATATGGTTAATACTTATTGAAAAATGAAATTTTGCATAGAAGTGTTATGAAAAATCCACGCGAAGCAACTAGTAGTATTGCATTTGCCAATTGTCATTTAGCTAATAAGCTGTGGATATGCAACTGAAACAAGTTGTTGAAGATTTTTATAATATTTAAAAAAAAATAAAGAGTTTCAAAATTCTAGAATGAGAATTTCTTTAAATTAGAAGATAATTAAATAAAAAATTTAAAAAACTATAAAAATAATAAAATGTCACATCAATTTATTGTATGGTTATTAAAACAAGTGTTTTATAATCAATACAATAAAATATTTATTCATGGTTTGAATTATTAATTATTGCAAAAAAAAGAAATCATAGATTTTTTTTCACTAATACAACAACTTTATTAAAGTTATTAATTATTGTAAAAAAGAAAATTAAAATTTTATAATTTAATTTATTTAAATTAGATAATAAAATAATTAAAATAATAAAAAATGATAAAATAACATTAAAATAATTGAAGAAGTATATTAAATTAGGATTGTATAATATTTTAAAAGAATTATTGAGCTTGATAAAATTGGAAGGTTTTTTAAAATTTTTATAGATTACACTAGAATTTTATATAGAGTTTCATGGAAGATGTGAACCTTTTTTTTTTATAAATTTTGATTGATTTTGATATAGATTTTGATTGACTTTGATATAATTACAGAAATTTTTATATATTTAATAAAAATTATTTTCAGGACATAATTGAATAAATTAAAAAGTTTTAGAGTCTAATTGAAAAATTAAAAAATAATGAGGGAGCAAAAAGTAAATATATTATCTTCTCCAAAATAGTTTTTTTCTTTATTAAAACCTTACCGCCATCGATAATGAAAGGCCTGCAATGGCTAACATTACTGGCGGTCATCCTGTGCTTCAAGAACAATAACAATGTGGTCAGAAGATCACAGACTTTTCATCTTTTGATTGAATGACAACCGTCTCGTAAAAAAATAACAGATTTAAATAATTAAATACATATATAAACTTAAAATCGAAAATCAACAATCGCCAGCCAGGATCTATGTTAACTGCCAGAGCTCGCGCAAAGAGTAGATTTCATATTAATTTAAAACTAATCCACTGCCATCACTTGCGGCTCATGGAGCCTAGTGGCCCGACCACAATAATGGCAAATCGTATTCTTTAGTACTTTGTTTATTTCAAAATTTTTTAATTTTTTTTTGAATTAAATAATTATTTAATTGAAATCAATCGTAGAATTTTTAAAAAGTAATCAAATTAATTCTAAAAATTTGCAGTAGTATTAATTTTATTTTTTGTCCAAATATTAAATTCTCAACACATGAATTAATTCGAAACTAATTCAATAATTAATACATTGTTTTACATCTTAAGGGATAGAGATGAAAGTGGTATAAATATTTTACGGTACTTGCTCAACTCTGATCCTTTTGAAAAGGATATGATTAGTTATAAATGGATTTGAAATGGATATTGATAATGAAATTCCACCCCAAATGAATATGGGTAGTGAAGTTATTATCTATAATAGATACAAGTAGTGTACATGTATAGATATTTTGGTACTACTACCAGTTAACTACTATATTAAATAGATTTGGTAGTGAGTACCCGCAGATATTTTATCTATTATTAGTAAAAAGTATATTTTAAATAAGTTAGAACTTGCATATTTAAACAAATTCAAATACAAGTTTTTAAATGAGTACGATCAGTAAAGTTTGAAAATGAATTTATTTAAAATTCACGGATATTCATTATATTTTCATTTTTATTAAGAAGTGTATTGGATTAAGAATTTGTTAGATTTTAAAAAATTTTAAAAAATCTTTGGGTTATAAGATATATTTGTGAATGACTGTTTCATTCATATTTGACACCTTAAAATCCAACAACATTAATAATTTTATAAAATTCTTATAAATAAGTAACTTTTTGAATACCATGAATAAAATCCAACAACTTCAATAATTTTATAAAATTCTTATAAATAAGTAACTTTTTGAATACCATGAAATTTGTGATTTTTAAAAAATCATAATTGAATACTGTCATTTTTTTTTGAAATTTTATAATTTATAAAAATCTAAATTGAATATCATAAGAATTTAATATATATTAAATACCATTGAAATTTTAAAATTTGATAAAATCTTAATCTAATAATCAATGCAATCTATCACGACCCGTTTCCATGGGCCGGACCGGCACTAGGACCTAGGTAAACTTAAGGCCCCCGAGGCCCGTAATAAGCCTAATATCTGATTTCAACACCATAATTACATGAAAATATTCTACAAGTTGGCCTATTATATTTTTAATGACTCAAACTATCACAAGACCTTATTTTATTCAACTCAATCATTCCCATAAAGTCTTACATACACTTAACATTATTACTATTACAATCATAAATCTTAACATAACTGCGGATTTCCTACTACTGAACAATTACAAAGAATGCTAAATAATTTCATCTTATACATTTACATAATCCTTTAAACAACCTCTAAGGAAAGAAAACTAATGCTTCAAATATACTCAACTGAGTCACAATTTCCTGAAATAACATAAGGGATAAGGGGGGAAAGGGGTGAGTATAAAACTCAGTGAATAATAACATATAATACCAAACTCACACATTCACACAAATGATACTTAAGGCATTCTAAATGGACATTCTCCATTCACACAATGACAAACATATCACC
>CANUEX010028440.1:0-75239 GCA_948099535.1 Jatropha multifida | reverse complement strand
ATATTTTTATTATATGGATATGGGCCCGAGCTGCGAATAGTACTTAATACTAATGCTGGGTCAGAATTATTAACTCTGATTGTCTTATGAAAAAAATGTCATAATATGGGCTTACTATTCCGATAGTCAAATGATAATAGGTTTGGAATTTGATAGTTTAGGCTTACTACGGGCCTCGGGGGCCTTAAGCTTACCTAGGTCCTAGTGCCGGTCCGGCCCACGGTTTTGGGTCGTGACACCGACGAAACCGCGTTGCCATTCGGTCACGCGTGTGTGCACACGCGCCGAAAGAAGCTCCTACCCGTTCCTCACGCGTCGGTGCGTGCGGCTGTTTTCGGTGAGCTCTGTCGACATTTCTTGTTCCGACGGCTTCGATTTGGTGTTGCGACTTCAGTCTACTGGTGCTTCAAATCCAGATATATTTTTTGGAATTTTCTTTCTTTTTTTTGGATTTTTTTCCCTTTTTTCAGCTTGTTTCATTGCTGGTGCTTGTGTTCTTCTGCATCTGACAGTATGAATGACAGCAAGACAAATTTTGGTTTTCATTCAGAGAGCCCCTCACTTCAGATTAGTCTGGTGAAGTTAGATGGAATAAATTACCTAACTTGGTCTCGGTCCTGTTTATTATTCATTGAAGCTAGAGATTCGTAGGGATACCTCGGTGGTGGAGCAACAAAACCAGTTTCAATAGATTCAGGCTTTAATAAGTGGAAATTCGAGAATTTTGTTATTATGTCTTGTTATCTGTTAGCTTAATCACAAAAGCGCTTAATTGCAAAGTAACCTTTACCCTACTCATTGTATATTTCAGGAATTGAACACGGGTAGAATGATTGGTAGTGGTAGCTTGTGCAATGGGCTGTATATATTGGATGACGTTTGTCGATTTTCAAATCCGGGTACCAGTCAAGCTTTGTTAGGAGCTTCTAGCAATCCTTCCCATGAAGTTGTTCAATGGCATAGGAGATTAGGTCATCCCTCTTTTTCTGTTTTAGGACGTTTATTTCTTGCTTTGGTTACTAAGTGTGATTTGGATTCTTTAGTATGTGATGCTTGTGAACTTGCCAAACACACTAGGCATTCCTATCCTCCAATTAATAATAAAAGCTTGATTCCTTTTGCTACTATTCACTCTGATGTATGGGGTCCTACTAAAACTTTCTCTCTTTCTGGTTATAGATGGTTTGTGACCTTTATTGATTGTTGCACTAGATTGACTTGGGTTTATTTGATGAAAACAAAAAATGAAGTTTTTTCATTTTTTCAGAACTTTCATAAAATGATTTACACCCAGTTTGATGCGCATGTTAAAATTCTAAGAACTGATAATAGTACTAAATACATGAATACAGTTTTTCGTACCTACTT
The DNA here is from genome assembly GCA_948099535.1 of Jatropha multifida. Lineage (NCBI taxonomy): Eukaryota > Viridiplantae > Streptophyta > Magnoliopsida > Malpighiales > Euphorbiaceae > Jatropha > Jatropha multifida. The sequence continues at coordinate 73,871 of CANUEX010028440.1, read as the reverse complement.
TGATTCTTATGGTATCATACATCAAACTAGTTGTGTCAATACTAGTGCTCAAAATGGGGTAGCTGAAAGGAAAAATAGGCATTTATTGGAAGTAGCTAGGCCATTGATGTTCGCTATGAATCTTTCCAAACTATATTGGGGGGATGCTATTTTAACTACCGCTTACCTTATCAATCATATGCCTCTTCGTATTATGGATTTTAAAACTCCATTAGAGGTTCTTCAAGGAAAAAAAATTCTTATATTGTGCCTCCTAAAGTGTTTGGTTGTGTTTTTTTTGTTCATCAAAATGGTCCAAGCAAATTAGATCCTAGAGACTTGAAGTGTGTGTTTGTTGGTTACTCTACTACTCAAAAAGGATACAAGTGTTATTATCCTCCTTTTAGGAAATATTTTGTGAGTATGGATGTTACCTTTAGAGAATTTGAGTCTTATTTTCCCATCCAGTCACCTCTTCAGGGGGAGAAATATTAGAAGGAAGAGGTAATGGATGACATTCCTTTCCAGGGGGAGATTCCAATAGAAGTAGATAATAAGAGAGACCAACCACCTAAAACTCTAGGAAGATTGGATAGACCTGATTTGAAAACCTACACTTGGCGGACTAATACAGATGCAACCATTGAGCATGAGACCTTCGATCAACTGTCCTCTCTAATTTCAATCTCTAAAAATACAGAAGAACCTGGTGAGTCTTCATTAATCCCTGTTGATTCTAATTCTAATCTTGATTTTAGCCCTTCTAATAATGACCTTGATATTCCTATTGCTCTTAGAAAAGGAGTTAGAACATGCACTAAACATCCCACCTCTCATTTTATCTCCTATAATGCTCTGTCTCCTTCCTATAGAGCCTTTGTGTTATTTGTTTCTTCTGTGTCTATACCGTAGGATTGGCAAGAGGCATTACAGGACTCAAAATGGAAGGCTGCAATGGTTGAGAAAATGAGAGCTTTGGCAAAAAATGAGACATGGGATCTTGTAAGTTCACCACCAGGGAAGAAGCCAGTTGGATGTAAGTGGGTGTTCACGGTTAAACATAGGGCAAATAGTTCAATCGAGAGGTACAAGGCTAGATTGGTTGCTAGAGGATTCAGTCAGACCTTTGGAGTTGATTATCAGGAAACGTTTGCTCCTGTAGCAAAGATGAACACTATCAGGATTTTGTTGTCTTATGCAGCCAACCTTGACTGCGAACTACATCAGTTTGATGTTAAAAACGCCTTTCTACATGGTGATTTTGAAAGAAGAGGTGTATATGGAGATTCCTCCGGGATTTGTTGATGACAAGACTAGAGGGAAAGTTTGCAAGCTGAAGAAGTCATTATATGGGTTGAAACAGTCACCGAGAGCATGGTTTGAAAGGTTTAGTAAAGCTATGCTTTCTTTTGGGTACATTCAAAGTGATGCTGATCATACCTTTGTTCATTAAACATCATACAAGTAAGATCACATTACTTATTATTTATGTTGATGATATAGTGGTGACAGGGAATAATAAAGAAGAAATGACTCACTTGAGGAATTTGTTAGCCAGGGAGTTTGAGATTAAGGATTTGGGAAAGTTTAGATATTTTCTTGGAATTGAAGTTGCTAAATCTGAAAAAGGAATTTTTATCTCTCAAAGATAGTATATTCTTGATCTCCTTAAAGAAATTGGCATGTTGGGATGTAAACTTGCAGAATCACCCATTGAAGGTAATCACAAGCTTCAAGTGGGAGTGGAAAGTCCAGTGGATGTAGGCAGATATCAGAGATTGATTGGGAGATTAATTTATCTTTCTCATACTAGACCAGATATTGCCTATGCTGTTAGTCTAGTGAGTCAGTACATGCATGACCCTCGGGAATCTCACTTAGAAACTGTGCATCGAATTTTGAGATATTTGAAATTAGCTCCAGGTAGAGGGTTGTTATTTTTCAAACATGGCCATTTGAAAATAAAAAGCTACACGGATGCAAATTGGGCTGGTTCCCTTGATGATAGAAGATCAACATCAAGTTATTGTGTTTTTCTTGGTGGGAACTTGGTCACATGGAGAAGTAAAAAGTAGACTGTGGTTGCTAGGTCCAATGCAGAAGCCGAGTATAGAGCTATGGCACAAGGAATTTGTGAACTCCTATGGTTGTGTAGAGTGATGAAAGAATTAAAGTTGTTTGAAACAACAGATATATCTTTGTTTTGTGATAGTAAATCAACCATCAGTATAGTGAATAATCCAATCCAGCATGATCGAACTAAGCAAATAGAGATTGATCATCACTTTATAAAAGAAACGATTGTTGAAGGTTCCATAAGGGTCTTTTATGTGACTTCAAAAGAACAATTGGCAGATGTTGTCATGAAGGGCTTGAGTAGCAAGTTGTTTCATCCTTTACTCTACAAGTTGGGCATGTGTAATATCTTTGCACCAACTTGAGGTGGGAGTGTTGAAATCCCTGTTATTAAGTTTTGATTTACTTTCCTTGTTTGCTAGACTTTCCTAGTTAATTAGTTTCCTATTCTAGTGAAATCTTTGTATATAAATTACCTAGCTTAGGGATTGTATATACAACACAATAGAAGGAAATACAAAAAAAATTTCCTTCAATTTCTTCAATTTATATACATATGGATGTGCATCAATAAACTCTATAAATGGTTGTTTGTATTTAATATGATGTGATTGTTGTGTGAGAGTTGGGACGATGTGAATTACCTGGGGCTGAGAGCACAGGTATGGTGAGAATGTTGTTAGTGGGTCTTAAGAGGTGGGAGTGGAGCCTTCCCTTGTGCACTCTGGCTTACAACACGTGTCATGGAAAAATATTTTTATAAAGAAAATTATTTTATAAAAAATATTTTTATTTGATTATGATTTTGCCCGAACGGGGTGGACTCCCTGTGTATGCAAGTCATAGGACCATGGGATTATGATATGATATGATGGATATTAAAGCATGCTTAGAGAGAGTACGATCCTGTTAAGGTGATTTCACTGATTAATGACCACTTGATGTACATTATGGATGTTATTACTTGTGGGTGCTATGATTGACATTGCATGACTGATGAATGCTCAATTAGAAGAGTCTAGAGTCATTTTGCTTGACTGCTTGGGTTATGCATTATGTATTATTATTCACTGGGTTGCAAAACTCACTCCCCTTCTTACCCAATTTTTCAAGTAGTAAGACACTCTCACGGATGGTTACAGTTTTAATCTTCCCCGCATATCTACAAAAGTAAATTTCTAAATTTCTGGAGTTATTAAAATAATGTATTGATACTTTTAGAGTTTTTTTGCTCTAAATAGTTTTGGGCTCCGCAATTGTAGGATTGAGTATTTGATTAGGTACCGTTGTTAGGTATATTAACTTGTGAAGTTATGAATTGCATTAAATTAATTATTTGGATACATGTATGAACAGTAATTGTGTTGTAGTTGAGACATTTTATTGGCCGGAAATGTATATTATTTGAGAAATTTAATATTGAGCCGAGATCGTGTGGCTATTGGATCAGTACATGTAAACATTGTATGGGTTCACTATTATTAGTGAACAGTTTGGTTATTTGGTGATTGTGATTTAGATTTACTATGGGCTACGAGGGTCTTATGCTTACCTAGGTCCTAGTGCCGATCCGACATACGGTTTTGAGTTATGTATTTGTATTTAATTATTAAATTAGAATTTATAATTATTTAGTAATTGATATATATACATATTTATGTATTTGAAGATTGGGAATTGTTGATTTTAATGTGTTTAAAATAATTTATTTAGTTGGATATTATTGGTGAGACATTGATAAACAGCAGACGAATTGTATTGATTTAGATATTGCCCAATAGATGGGCTTTATATATTATAATGAACTGTGGATATTTTATTAGGAGAAAAGTCGAACTTTTAGGCGAAATTTCTATAAAATTTTTAGCATAATATTCTAAGAATAGGAATCCAAATTCTATAAATAAGTAGAAATAATTATTGATTTAATCTTATTTATTTCCTAGCTAGTGATAGAGAGGGACCTTCTTCCTCCTCTGCTCTCGGTGCTTAATAAGACTAGAATTTTCAAATATCAATAATATATAATATTTTATCAAATTCATGTATGCATAATTTATTTCTAAATCTTGCATTTATTTATTTTCAAATAATTTAATATATTTATATACTTTATACAAATAGATGGATGTGCATTAATTGATGTTGTGCATAACTTACTTGGTATGATGATATGTGATTGTTATGTGGGAATCAGAATGATGTTAATCACCTGGGTTGAGGGCGCGGGCATGATGAGAATGCCAACAGTGGACCATAAGTTGTGGGAGTGGCTTCCTTGTGTCACCCGAATTAAAATATTTACCATCGGAAAATATTTTATGAAAAATATCTGATTTTATTTTTGCCCGAACGGGGGTGGGCTCCCTGGATACATAAGTCACAGGACCATGGGATTATACCATTATCATTAAAGCATGCTTGAGGGTGAGTATGGTCCTGTTAAGGTAATTTCACTGACCAATGACCACTTGATATGCATTATGATTGCTAATACTTGTGGGTATTATGATTGACATTGCATAACTGATGAATGCTCAATTAGAAGAGCATGGGGTAAAGTCATTTGATTGCTTCAGTTTGGTATTATGTATTAGTATTCATTGAGTTTTATACTCAGTCCCTTTGTATCTAAATTATTTAGGAAGAAGCTCTTTTTTCTCTTTTGAATAGTAGCTCTTTTCCCTTTATCAACAGAGTCTTAATGTAAATTTTAGCTACTTTTGAACCTCCTTTTGTATTCAAGTTTTGTTTCTATATTGTGTATAAATAATCCAACTCCTGCAGTTACTTTAAGATTAGTTGGTTATGGTTAGGGAGAATAGTTTACTCAAATATTTTCATATGAATTTAAAATTTTTATTAGTTCTTATGAATAAACAGGTCCATATACTATGACAATGTGGTTTGATGATGCCATGGATGAGCCCGGTTATGATTATTGATTTTATTTACATGTTATGAGCCGGATAAAATATTTAAATTTATTATACTGTTATTTCTAGAATTTATATGGACCATGGAACTTGTATATATTATTATGAAATAGGGACTTGGGCTTCATAAGATGTATGAACATGATATATGGGCCTTTAAAATGCTTTCGATATATAAATTTACAGGTGAAATTCTTAATTGGGCCTAGTAGTTGGACTTAGTAGTTCTTAGGTTTACTACAGATCTTGGTGGCCGTATACTTACCTGGATTCTAGTGCCAGTTTGGCCTATGAAAATGGGTCGTGACAAAGGTGGTATTAGAAAAAAAAATCCTAGAGTCTTAGAAAGTAACTACAGATTTTTTTTTAAATTCCTATCACGTCTTGAAAATGGTTTTCTTTGCCTCTTTTATGATTGAATGTAATCGTTATTAGAAACATGATAGTGATAAGATTAGGATGCTAAAATATATGATAAGTATTATGGTATTTGTTATATTTTGACATTTGGACTTTCTTGCTTCAGTATGGTGAGTTCTCAAAGAAGAGCAGCTGTTAATCAGGACTAGAATGCTCCTAATGAAGAATCTATAGGGCCTCCTACACCGTCTAGATGGGGTAGGGGTACGTGGACTAAGAACAGGGAAGTTAGAATAAGAATAATCAAAATGAACAAAATCAGGAGAATGAAAATGATAATGTTTCGTTAGTGGACAGATTTATGATGGGTTTACAACAAGTCATTACTGCCATCAACATTTTAGTTGTACAGCAACAACAGTTCTTTCAGAACCAACAAACACAATAACAAGTACCTCCTCCTCCTACATCACAAACAATACCACTACCTGTGTAATAACCCATACTACTAGTTCCACAAGCAGTTCCTGTGGCTATTGTTGAGGCCACATAGGAGAGATTTATTAGTTGCCTAAGTTTACAAGCATTGAAGATCCATACTTCTTTTTGGCCAGGATAATGGAATTTTGTAATGACCTAAATTGCAATGATGAGAAAGCTATCAAATTTACTAGACGTCGAATGGAAGGGACAATAGACACCTGGTTTAGAGATTACGTTCAACCAACTCTAATGGGGATGACATGGAAGCAATTCTCCATGATATTTATTGCTAGGTTTATACCAGAAGGGACGAAAAGAGCTAAGGCAAGAGAATTTGAACTTTTGACCCAAGGGGATATGTCAATGGATGATTACGCTACCAAGTTCTTAGATCTTATTAAATATGTTCAGAATATTATACCAGTTAAGGATACTAAAATATATAGATTCATCAATAGGATGAATCATCTATACTTTTCTCTTTTCTCCCAACAGAAGAGTCAAGACCTTAACTCAATGGTTGATTTTTCTAGAGAAATGGAGACTAAGCTGATTGCAGATGGGATTCCTTAGAAGAAGAGCTCAGGTGGTCTTTTTGCTCCATCTAGGAGTATTGTTATGCCAACTTCGAATGGCACTCATCCAATTGACTCGACATTCAGTGGTAAGAAGTTTAAGTGTAGAAGAGATAGAAGAAGCTTTAGTAAAAGTATGAACCATAAGTCTGGAAGCATCAATAGTGGAAATATCTTTGGGTTTAGAAGTGCCAGTTTTGGCAGTGCAACTTGTCCTGGATGTGGAAGAATACATAAAGAAGCATGTAATTTTGGAGTGGGAACATGTTTTAGGTGTCATGAATCCAGACATTTTGTTAGAGATTGCCCACGTTTTCCAATACAGCAAGTTCATACACAATGTCATAATCACAGGTACTCTTACTATATGCTCTCTTGAAGCACGAGCTTTGATTGATCCGGGTGCTATGCATTCTTTTATATCTTTTAATTTTGCTTTAAAGATTGATAGTATGTCGGAGAGGTTAACTTAACCACTTTCTATTATCACCCCACTAAATGATCTGGTAATGGCAGATTGCATTTATTGATTGTCTAGTTAGGACAGAAGGACAGGAATTAGCTATAGACTTAATCCTTTTAGATGTAATGGACTTTGATGTGATTCTAGGAATGAATTGATTAGCGAGACATAATGCTAATACGAAGTGTTTAAGTAAGGAAGTAACTTTCAAATTGCTTAGGGATATGAAGTTTACTTACAAAGCAGATAAGGAGACTACTACTTGTGGCTTGATTCTGCTATCAATGCTAGGAAAATGCTAAAGAAAGGCTGTGAAGGATATATAGCATTAATAAAGGATATAAGTAAAGACACAACTGAACTACAAGATGTTGTGAACGAATTTCCCGATGTCTTTTCAGAAGAACTACCATGATTAACTCTTTATAGGGAAATCGTATTCTATGTCAAAGTTGTTCTTGGAACAGAACCTATCTCCGTGCTTCCTTATAGGATGGCACCTGCAGAATTGAAAGAACTAAAAACCTAATAGCAAAAATTGCTCAATAAAGTTTTCATTAGGCCAAGCACATCATCTTGCGTTGCTCTAGATCTCTGTGAAAAGAAAAAGGATGGAACTCTATATTTATGCATTGATTATGGACAACTCAATCAGATGATAGTGAAGAACAAGTACTCCTCAAAATTGATGACTTGTTTGATCAACTTCAAAGAGCCACATGCTTCTCCAAGATTGATATGAGATTCGGCTATCATCAATTGAAGATTCATGAGCAAGATATTCCCAAGATAGCTTTTAGAACTAGATACGACCATTATGAATTTTTGGTCATGTCCTTAGACTTACCAATGCTCCTGCAACTTTCATGGATTTAATGAATCGAGTATTCAAGCCATACTTAGATTGGTTCATAATTGTCTTTATCGATGACGTATTAATTTATTCTAAGGACAAAGTAGAGCATTCTCAACATTTGAGAATGGTGTTGTGAACCTCGTGAGAACACAAGATTTATGCAAACCTCTCCAACTGTGAATTTTGGTTAGAAAGTGTGAACTTTCTGGGACATAATTTTCAAAGATGGTTTGATGGTTAATCCTAAGAAAATTGAAGCGGTTATCAATCAACATAATGTAGACGCTTAATTTTTGCCTCAAAAATAGACTCAATGATAATAATCTGTATTACTAAGACAGAGGATGAAGCACCAGAAAAACTTGATCTCGAAGCAATGATTCGAGTTTAGGAAGTGCAACCCTTAGTAACTTTATCACATTTTGGGCATAATGGGACCCTTAAGCACATCTCAGGTCTACCCTAGATGTGTCTCGGTGTGCTATGGTACTTTGTGCACCACTCGGACCAATTTCATCAAAATCAGGTCGGTTTATTGATTTGGCCCATAGTGGCCCAAGTGGGGCCCACATGTAGAGTCCATCAGTGAACTTTAAAGAACCCATCAGTGGTGGTGATATTTCTAGTAATAGAACGAGTTCAGAATGTTTGATTGATTCGATTCTTGAACTAAGTATCCTAGGGTAAGAAACCGTATCTATCAGATCGTTGTCACTTTTTCGGGGTTTATGCCGAAATAGGGCTCAAAAACAAATCTCGAGATCACCTGGGATGAATTTTCATGCTTTATGTCAATGAACGTGCCATTTAGACCGATATAGTGGAAAATCAAAAATCGACTCATTTATGAGGCCTGCGTGTGGGGCTCACCAGTGGGGCCCACTTTCCACATAAGCAAATAGTGTCATTTTACCCATTTGCCTATAAAATACCAACTTAAGGGTTAGGGTTAGGGGTTGGCTAATTTCTGGTGATAAAAAACTTAGAGAAAACACAAACACTAAACATAAAACATAAAATCAAACTCAAAATCAAAACAAGAACATCACAAAAACACATCTTATAATCAATTTCTTTATGAAAAACCTTAAGAGTTTCATTAGATTGTGGGCAAGATAGTGAAAATATCGCGAAGTCATTGAATCGCAGACTTAGAAACACTCTTGGAAACACCAAATCAATAACTCAAATTCAAATCATCGAGAGGAGATCAAGTATTCTTGAGGTGTTCTTCATCAACCTTCAAGCGATTTAAAGAGTTTGTTCAAAACTAGGTGAATTGAGAGTCTAAAGCCCATGTCTTCTTTATTTTCAATTCATTCAGTAGTAAATCATAAAAAATCAAGTTATTTGTGAGAGGAACACACAAAAACTCAATTTTACTAAAATCTATAAATTTCTAGGTTGATCTGGCGCTAGTCAAATGAATCTGACGCAGGGAACTCGAATTTGGTGCAAGCCAGATGACGACTTCCCAGTGCCAGTTCCAATAAACTTGCATCAGTTGAACCCAAAAATCTCTAGATTTCTGGTTCATGTTCATCATCGATTTTTCGATGATTATAAGCTTTGTTTGCCTTAGAAGGGGACTTGATTCACTTCCAATGACATTAGTCTATAAGTTTGAGGAGAAAAACAACATAAAAAATATCAAATTATGTCTAGATTCTAAGATCAAAGTGGGTTAAGGCCTAAGGGTTAAAAATCCATGTTTGGTCTGGATGAGTACGTTAACAATTTTAAATGTTATTTCTTGCAATGATTTGTGAATTTTGTTCATCGAATAAGATGAACATTATGATCATGAGCTTGAAATAGTATTAAAATTGTTATATTTTTATTTTCATAATTATTTATTTTTGCATATTTAATTATTATTTTATAATATATATTATATATTGCTCATCTAACTTGCTAACATCTCTAACATTTTTTACATCAATTAACATTCTGTCATTTTATTATTCTAATGCTTTATTGTTTATTTATGATTATTTATCAATTATTGAACTAATATTTGAATTCTAATGATTTTCAATTAATTCTTGCATCAATTATGTTGCATGAATTAATTGGGAGGAAACAACCAACTTTTACTTATAGAACCCAAGACTTATAAGCTAGCTAAAACCCATATAGTAGACCATTATAATTTTCCTTAGGAGTACCTTAATAAATACTTGTTTGTTGCATCATGAATAAATGTGGGTGACGTTGGTTCCAAAACCCCATGTTGGTTTATGGATCCAATCCATTATGTCCTAAGCATATATAAATAATAAGCCGTGCATTGTGAATGGAGCTATAAAGGTGGAGGTCATGCATTTTCTTACTCTTGTTCCTCATTTTTTGCATTTAACTACTATGATTGTGTTATGTTCATGCATCATCTAACCAATTTACCACATCATTTAGGTTTAGTTCACTATGGATCAAATGGAGCGATTGAACTCTCGATGGGCAAAAAATTATAGAAAAATGGTGAAAGTACGACAAGCTCAAAAAACCATACCCAAAAGGAGTTATTAGCCTGAAGACCAAAATTCTGAAACAGGGGCACCATTGGGCTCGAGCCCAATGTAGCATGACAAATGTTAGAGATTCACGGGCTTCTGTAGGAAATTCAAGATGCTCACCCTCTTGCATGATGTTGTGGAACACTTCACTCGGATATGTGAAGATGCTGATCGTCTTGTTGAAATCGACTATTTTTCTTTAGAAGAAGCAAGAATGTAACATAATTTTTAGGCTATGTATTTAGGTTCTATAATATTAGCTACTTCTGTGTTTTAATTATAAAGTTTGTTAATACAAGTGCAAATAAAAAATAATAATACAACTGCAAAAAAGATAAAATAAAAAAAAAAATTAAAATCCTTGCTCATATCATGTCTTGAGGCAAAGAAAGGGATTAAAATGTATGAAGTATTTGGCAATAAACAAAACCTATTCTATACTTTAGTAAGTTTCGAAGAATTTTTGATAATTCAAGATTCGATCTTTCTAATTTGAGCCTTAGTAAACGATAACATTAGTCGCATTTCACGATATTGTGATTGTGTGATATATTTTTGCATGATATTCCATTTATTCACATTCATTCATACATGCATCATGTCAAGTTTCTAATATTCTCTTTTTGCAGACAAGATAGCGCCGAAAAGTAAGAAATTGTTGAAAGAGGGTAGCTGGTTAAGGACAGAAGATCGTCCAGTCAAAATTGAAGAACCTTCAATCCCACTCAGTATATCTATGTTAGGGCCTATTAAACCTACGATCTCTACTCCCAAATTTGAATCTTCTCCAATACAGACAAACTCGCAAGTTACTGTTGGTGAAAAAATGGCTGAAAACTTTTCATTGGGTGACATTAAAAAAGCTATTTGAAAAAATGATTGCAGCTAGCCTTGAGAAGATCGTGAAGGCATACAAAGGCAAGGAGAAATTAGTGTTGGAGGAAGGACAAGGGACTAATGAAGAATCGGCAAAGAAAGAATTGATTGACGGCATGTGGCAGGATGAAGAATATTTCAAAAAGGCACCATTGGAGAAGATTGATGTTGAACTAGTAGTGTCAGAGAAAATGGAAAAGCTCGACAAAAAGCTAGGAAAACTACATCTATTCATGCAGTCCAAAAGCATGGACCAATATGTGGATATTGATGAAGATGATGACCAAGAACTAGGCTGCGACAGGATATCCTGGTCTCTTATAAGATGCCAAAAGTGGAAAAATATGATGGGAGTGGTGATCTGAAGGTACACCTTATGCAATATAAATTGATCATGGAATTAGAAGGACTGCCATCAAGGGAAATTCTGAAGATGTTCCCAATGTCTCTGACAGGATTTGCTCAGACTTGGTACTATAAACTGGATAAGAAATTCAGGAGAGATTGGGGCAAACTGCCTAACATATTACTCAAGGAATATGCTTACAACCTATAGATTAGTGTTAATTTGAGGGACTTGGAGATGACTGCGTAGAAACTCGAAGAGTTGTTTATCGACTACATGACCAGATGGAGGGCAAAAGTAATCTAGATGAGGAATAAACTCAACAATAAGGAGTAGATCAAGATCTTTATTAAGCAAATGTTGCTAGTGTTCCATGAAAAGTTGTATTATATACCGTTGATTGAATTTTCTCAAGTTTTAGGTAAGAATGACCATTGACCATAAGATTAGGGAAGATAAAAAGTACGAAAATCATTTTAGGGGTTTTACCAGATCTGGGTTTTAAGGGTCAACTAAATCCAACAAGACCCCGAGTACCAACAATAGCACTACTATCGTTGCTCTAGACCTAAGAGCTACTAATGTGCCATGCGGATGATTCTCCAACTTTGGCACCCCCTTTGTCCCGAGTATTTGAGAAAGTTAAAGCAGCGGGACTATTGAAACCTCTTGCACCAAAGCCTCTTCCTAATCCATTACCAAGAAGCTTCGACCATAATGCGTTTTGTCACTTTCACCAAAACAAGGGTCATAATACTGAAGTTTGTTATCGATTGAGACATGAGATCCAAGACTTAATCGATAGCGGCAAGATCACCGACCCAGGGAAGTCAAGGCCCAGCACACGGACCAACCCACTTCCAAACTTCAAGAGTGTGCCACCACCGAAGAATCTGTATATGGTAGAGTCAGGGAAGACCTCGAAGCAGATATTGTCTAAACTAGAGGAAGACAAAAAGGATACTGAGGATAAAAATTTGCTAGAGTAGATCCAAGTCATGGTACTGGATGTTTGGGATAATGACGATGAGCTGACAGTGAGAAATGGGCCGATCTAAACAGATAGTGAAGGTGAGGTGGTTGTGGAGTCCCGTTACTCTAGATGTTTAGAGTAGTGAGGATGAAAAAGAAGCGAAAGTGATAAGCCATGTGACCCATAGTGGTTGAATTTATCAGCCTGATCCAGTTAAGCCTTCTGAAGAAAAAGGCAAATGAAGAAGCTGAAGATAACATGTTGATTAAGCAAATGAAGAGAACACAAGCGAGTGTGAGCATGTGGGATTTGTTGATTTCATCAAAGGCGCATAGGGAGGCGTTATTAAAAGAGATGGTGGAAGTCTTTGTTCCACCGTTTATATCGACAGTCAAATTTGTGGGATTGGTCTGACATGATCCTCTATTGATAACTTTTTCTAACGATGAGCTTCCCCTCAAAGGAAGAAATCACACAAAAGCTTTGTTCATCAAGGCTGAGGTGAGGGGTAGAGCCACTGGAAATTTGATGATTGACGAAATTCAGATTTAAATGTATGCCCATGAAGCTCCTTTCCAAAGTTAAGTTGGATGCGTCCGATCTGGAAACTTCTGATGTCATCATCAGAGCTTATGATGACTCGAGAAGATAATTGGAAGGAACTTTCAAAACAATGGTGAAAGTGGGCCCTATTGAAAAGGAAACTGAATTCATAGTGATCGACATTTCACCAACATTTGCCTTATTGTTGGGGTGTCTGTGGTATCATTCATTGGGAGGTGGACCATCTCCTCTGCATCAGAAGATAAAATTCCCATTCAATGGGAAAATTATCACCATATATGCTGCCAGTAAGAGAAGTGTGGTAATGCTTAATGTAGACAAACATGTTTTAGTCCCTTGGACCGGTTTCCAAATTGCTATTTTGAGTTCTGATATGGGGGCAGCCATGTGCAATATCATGAAGAAGATGAATTTTGAAGAAGGAAAAGGATTAGGGAAGGATCAATAGGGGATCATTGAACTCCCAAAGATTCACACTCAATGGAATCGAATGGGCTTGGTATACAAAGTCAGGAGCAAGCCATCGAAGACATTTGGTTGGCTAGACATGGATGGATGTTTCATCTGTTCGAGTGAGCATTCCTCTCCATGTCTACCAATAGAACCTTTTGAGCATAATGGAAGGAGTACCTAGGACTGAAAATTTTCACAGATGTAATTGACATTTTGACATTAGTTCACGGAGAGCCAAAGGCTAGGTCAAAGACTAAGAGGGACTTGAAGACAATTGAACAAAAGGGGGTTGAAAGGTTAAAAGTTGAGGCAATAGAGGAGGAAAACAAAGAAGAGCAGGAGAAAGAAGCAGCAACCCAAGAAGAGAAAGAGAAAGAAAAAGTAGCCGCTGAGAAAGAAGAAGACTCCATAGATTAGGTTCTAAAAACAATTCAGGCTTGCATTAAAGAGAGCTTTGAAGAAATTGAAGCCCCTACCAGTGTTTCTGTTCCTATTAATAATGACTCTGATTGTGATGAACTTTCCATGATTTTTAATGAAATGAACTTCAATTTTTCTTAATTGTTTGATGTTTTTCCTGATGGTTCCATTCATCAAATAGATAAGCACATGCGCATATTTGACATCAATTCATAATGCATGCCTGAATTTAATATAAACACAAAAGAAAATCCTAAAAATTTATTAATTAGACCAGACCTGACATCAGAATTAGTCATAGAATCTCAAAATTTACTTAAGGATAAGGTAGAAGCTTTTTCATGTAGGTATGAAGACATGCCTAGAATCGATAGGTCTATAGCAAAACATATGATTCCTTTGAACCCCGAGTCCTAGCCAGTGAAGCAAAAGAGAAGAAGATTGCGACCAGAATGGGCTGAGAAGACAAAGAAGAAGTAACCAAGTAGATTGATGTAGGGTTTCTAGAAGTAGTCCATTATCCCGATTGGTTAGCAAATATAGTCCCAGTTCCAAAGGTAGAAAGAGTAAGGATGTGCATAGATTATTGGGATTTGAAAAAAGCATCATCAAAAGATGACTTTTCTCTCCCACACATTGACGTCTTGATTGATAGTGCGATAATGATGGCATGGTACTCAATCATGTATGGTTTCTTCGAATACAATTAGATTCTCATGGCATTGCAGGACAAAGCCAAGCCGACTTTCATCATTGAATTTGGCACTTTCTGTTATCGGCTAATGCCTTTTGGTCTTAGGAATGCTGGGGCAACCTACCAGAGAATGGCAAACACTTTGTTTCATGACATGATTCATAAAGAGTTGGAAGTGTACATCAATGACATGATTGTCATGACAAAGATGCCAAAAGAGCATCCAGAGGCTCCGAGTAAGTCCCTTGACAGAGTTATCAAGTATAAATTATGGTTAAATTCAAATAAATGCGAGTTTATGGTGACTTCATGAGAAGTGCTGGGGTTCATCGTGGGGCCAAATGGAATAGAGATTGATCCAGGCAAGATCAAAGCTATTCAGGGAATGGAGCCGCCGAAAATAGAAAAGCAGGTAAGAAGTTTTCTAGGAAGAATACAATACATCAGTAGGTTTATATTGAAGTTGTCTATTGTCTGTGATTCGATCTTCAAGCTTCTAAGGAAGGATCAGCCAGTCAAATGGAATGATCAATGCCAAGTAACTTTTGTTAAAATCAAGGAATATTTGTCAAGTCCTCCAGTTTTATGCCTACTGAAGCCGGGGAAAACTTTAATCTTATACTTGATAGTAGAAGATGCTGGAACAGGGCCATGTTAGCGCAAGCTAATGAAACCTGTATTGAGAAGGCAGTGTACTACTTAAGTAAGAAGCTTCTCACGAACGAGCAAAAATATGAGTTGATAGAAAGAACTTGCTTAGCAATGGTCTGGGCTACTAGAAAACTTCAGCATTATTTTTAGATTTACAAAGTGATAGCAGTGTCAAGGATGGATCTGGTTAGGTACCTTTATGGAACTCCAACTCTGGTGGCAAAACTAGCAAGATGGTTGATCTTGCTTTTAGAATTCGACATTGAATATGCTACTAAGAAAACTGTCAAAGGAAGAGCAGTTGCAGATATTTTAGCAGCACATCCGGTAGAAGACAATGAAGAGTGGGAGATTAATTTCCCTGATGAGCATTTGAATTTAATAGAGAAGAATAGGTGGAGACTCTATTTTGATGGCTCAGCTCATAGTAAAGGAGCTAGAGTTGGTGTCCTTTTAGAATCCCCACAAGTAGAGGTTATTCCTATGCTCTACACTTTGCAATCGCAAATCACATGGCAAAATATGAAGCTTATTTATTTGGATTGGAAGCATAGATTACAGTCCAGGATAAAGAAGTGGCAGTTGTCGGCGATTCTAAACTAGTCATTGAACATGCCAGCGGCAATTGGGAAGTAAAGGAGGGAAGACTAAAACCGTATGTAACACCCGCCGCCCAATCCCAAAGAATTAGACGGCTAACGCCACATTCGATGCCGGAGCACCTCCATATCTCACTTACTAACTCTAGATCACATATTAGAAGCGGTTAAATTTTCATATGGGGCAAGTAATTTAAAATTTTAAAAAAATATTTAAAGAAATTCCTACGAAAATTTTGCAAGAGTTTCCCCTAAAAATATACTTGCCACACAAGGAAAATATACATACTTCCAATATAACTTCTCCAAACCCCAAAACTCCAATTCAACTCAAATCATTAGCAAGCACTTCTAAATATTCATCCATTACATTTAGATACCATCATCAATGTTATAACCATTCATTTCAGAAGTAATTATTGATATTCACACACCAAAATATAATAAAAGGTCATTACTTAATTAATCACAACTCTTAATTAATAACAACTTAATATGTACAATCGTCACCATTTACAATATTTATATACATGCCAAAATCACCATATAAGAAATATTCTGCCCAAAATGAGGTATCTACTCTGATGCTCTCTTCTGGTCCCGAAAGGTGTCCTCCGCTCCTAACCTGCGCATGATAAAAATCAACGCACTGAGCGGAAGACTCAGTGGTGCTAAATAATCAATAATTTAAAAATAACACACATAGCCCAAAAGCAAGTCTCGAAAATGCTTTAAATTACTCAAATATATGTAAATTAAATTTCGAAATCATATCAATTAAATTTGAACACCATTAAATCCATAGAACAAAAAGAAAAGATTATAATACATATGAGTCTTCATTCTTTATAATTTAATAAAATACCATTCTTAATTAAGGCTCGTACTAAATAGAAAGAATGTAAGCAGATTCGATCGTGTCCTGTGAAAGCGCCACCCCCATCACATAATCGTGGCCTGTGGAAGCGCTACCCCCATCGTATAATCGTGGCCTATGAAAGCACCACCGTGGCCTGTGGAAGCGCCACCCCCATCTCATAATAAGCGCATCCACTTATTTATAAGGGCTGATAACCCTAGCATATGATCATAGCTCCACATAATAAAATGGGCTGATAACCCGAGCATGCTCACATATCGTAATACATCTCATCATACCACATTTCAGTCATGTATAGTAGAGCCCAAAATAAATGCATTCTTCCACAAATAGTCTCATTTCTCATTCACCATTCCTTATCCAAAAACATTTTAAAATTAACACTTATTATTTCAAAATCAATTAACTTACAACTTATGAAAATTACCACATTCTCTTTTTTTATACTTAATAAAATAAATTCAAATGGACATATTCAAAATAAATATACTTAATATAGTATCACAGTACTTAGATCAAGAAATTTTCAGCATTTTCATAAACCTGACCTTTGTTGTGTTCCCAGGGTATAACTGAAGTTATAGGACCTCAAATTGAGTGAAACTTAATTCATTAGAAAGATAAGATAAAATCATACAAATGTCCTGAAGGGACCATAGTCCAGATCATTTTCTAGGAGGGTAAAAGAAACCCAAGAACACAGACCAACAATCCAAACACGATTCAGCACAACCAATTTTGGTATCAAAATCATAAGTTGAGCTATAGGTATTCAAATTAGACAAAAGAGGATTATTTAGAAATATAAGAAGTAGAAATACAACTTTTATGAAGAACACAAGATACTATCTTGCCATTTTAGTGGCCAAAAGGGACAATCAATTCGGATTTACATGTGAGACACCATAACAGAACCAGTTTTGGTATTTACATCATAAGTTGAGCTAAAAGTATTGGAATTGAACATAAGAGGATGTTTTGGAAAGCTGAGAAATAGATCTACAACTTTCATGAAGAAGTAAGAAAAAAATGGAAAAGTGCACACTTTCATGAAGAAGGGTCAAAAATGACTTCCAGTCCCACCTAAGTACACCTCTAACATCAAAATTCATCAATTGCACATTTTCCCAATAGAAACAATAAGAATTCAAAAATCATACAAAAACCTAAATATTGAAAGTTAAAGAGAATGGAAGGTAAATTGATATAATAGTGCACTAACCTCTTGAATGAGCTTGAATAAGCTTAGAGAACACTAATCCTTAGTCTTCTCTTTGCCTTTGGTGGAGGGTTCACCAATCTCTTCAAAGTAGGAAAAGTGCTCATTAAAATAAAAAATTAATACTAGAAAAGAAAGGAGCATGACTTAATGCATAAATTTCATGGCTAATCCTAGAGTTTCATTTAATAATTTACAAAATCCAAAAATTACAACTCACCTCTTTCAATGACAACTTCAAATCCAAAGCTTAGGAACTCCAAATTCTAGCTTCTATTGCTTGTTCCTTAAGAGTTAATTACTTTTCTATGATTTAATTAGGTGGATTAATGGAGATTTGTGGTAGAAGAATTTAATAAATGGAAGAAGAAGAAGAGAAGAAGAAATGGCGTGGAGAATGGGAAGGAAGAAGAAAGAGAATGTGTAGATAACTTAAGTAGCAAAGTTAAACTTTGCTTCCTCTTTTCATGCTAAATCAATGGCCAAGATCAAGTCTTAGGTAATCTCATCCAATGACTCTAAATATTTCTCAAATAATTATTTTCTAAATATTACTTAACTCCACAAATTAATTAAATTAACTTTCCAAAAATAATTCACCATTTATTCCTTAAAATACCACAATAAAAATAATAGTCGTTAGTTGCCGCAATTCTCCATAAATATTCATAAAATATTCTCTACCTATCTAAATCATACAAACATGCTCCAAAAATATTAAATAACATATTAGACACATCTAGTAATTTTTTCGAACAGAAATAATATCAAGTATCGGACTGATGGTACTATTCACAGACCGATAAATCATTATTTACGACACCGAAAAATTAGACTGTTACACCATATGTCGATTATCTACACATTGTCATTCAAAACTTTGAGAGGGTTACCTTTACCCGCCCAAATAGAGCAAATAATTGAGTACCAGATGCACTAGCCAATCTAGCTTCATCTTGGGAACAAGTCCCATTAATGCTTAAAAGGCCATTTCTAATGTCTTTTGGTAACATCCCTTGCTATGAAGGTGAGAGAATCATAGAGATTAAGATGGATAGTCAACCTTGGTTCTACGGTATTCTACAGTGCGTGACAAAAGGGATTTATCCAGATTCGGCTGCTACAGAAGACAGAAGGGCTACAACATTTAGCGCTACAATTCACGGTGTTGGGCAATCAACTATACAAGAGGATGTCTGATGGGGTTCTATTGAGATGTGTATCGAAAAAAGAAGCCAAAGGAATCACTGAGCAAATCCACGCTGGCATTTGTGGTACTCATATGAATGGAAGAGCACTTGCAAAGAAAATCCTCAAACAAGGGTTCTATTCAACTATGATGGAGAAAGATTGTATTTCTTTCATGAAAAGATGCTTCGAATGTCAGATTCATGGAGACCTCAGTCATATTCCTCTATCAGAACTATACCCTTCTATTTCTCCATGGCTATTCACAACATGGGGGATAGACATCATTAGGAAAATTTCACCACCTGCTTCTAACAGACATGAATTGATAGTCGTGTCTCAGTGGGTTATTTTTCAAGATGGGTCAAAGCTGAATCATTCAAGCATATTGGAGCAAAACAGATGACCAAATACATTGAGAAGAACTTGATATGCAAATACAGAGTTCCTCACCATGTAGTGACAGATAATGGGGTTCAGTTTCAAGCTAAAGTGAAGACTTTGTTAAAAGAGTATGGGATTGAACACCATAAGTCATCCCCTTATAGGGTGCAAGCTAATGGAGCGGCGGAGGCTGCGAACAAGAGTATTAAAAAGATATTGAGGAAGGTAATAGAGACACATCATGATTCGGCCAATAAGTTATCATACGCTTTATGGGGATATCAGACTACAATTAAGTCAGCAAGTGGGGTAACCCCATATTCCTTTGTGTATGAAATGGAAGTTGTGCTGCCAACTGAAGTTGAAGTGAAATCCTTATGGATAATGTTGGAGTCTAAAGTGCCAGAATGCCAATGGGTCGAGGATCTCTTTTAGGAGCTACCATTATTGGACGGTAAATGGCTTGAGGCCCGATTTATGGATCAACTTTATAAAAGGAGAATCGCAAGACACTTCAACAAGAGGGTCAAACCTAGGCTGCTGAAAGTAGGGGATTTGGTCTTGAAACAAATGAGACTGAACACCCAAGACCTAGGAGGGAAGTTCAAACCTAATTGGGAAGGCCCATTCTTGATCAAGAGGATGTTTTCGAAAGGTGTTGTGAAGCCATTAGACATGGAAGGCAATGAATTTATTGAGCCTATCAACTTAGATAGATTAAAGAAATTTTATGTATAATTCAAAATGTCATGGTTAAAATTGTTAATAAAATTCTCCCTTTATGCTAATATTACTTTTATAGCGTGTCATGTTTGAGATCTATGCCGATATGCAATTTTGTGAATTTACTTTAATGGAATAACAGGAGGAATTTAAACTCTCTAAGCAAAAAAGATAATTTTATTCACGAACCTACATACACAAACATTGTTCATTATGTTTCATTAAAACAATAAAATAGTGTGTTTACACATCTAGTCCTAACAAGAACCTTGCTGTGAACGAATCTACTGACGCTGAATCATTATCGAACCTAGAATAAGTTTGCAGCCATAGACGACACAAATTTGAAGAAGTATCAGTCACTTTAGGAATAGGTACAGTTGTTCAGTTAGGCATAGTAGAAGCAAAGAAGGATAAGAACCGTCAATTAATGAAGTTCCCTTCAAACTGTGTGTAAGCTAGAATAGCTTGATGACGACCATATTACTGTGCAACTCGGCTGAGATAGCAAGCTACTGCCACGGTCAGACCACACAGGGGCAAACAAGGGAGATAAGAAGAGATTATGACTCGCACAATGTGCCACTAAGGGCATGTCCACCTGATTCCTTTAGTAATGAGGTTTTGAAAATGATGACCCAGTCTTCCAAGGTCACTCTAGTTAAGCATTGTTGATCACGGACATGGACCTGTGGTCCGTAATTACATATTAAATGATCCGATGGTGCAGTCATCACTTGCAACTTTTCAAAAGCCACAACTGCAGAAATATAAAAAAAAGAAAAAAGAAAAAAGAAAGCTCGTTAAGTTGAAAACATGCAAGGGCGGCTTAAGGAAAAATTTTAGAGAAAAAAAAAAGCCCGTTAAGTCAAAAACTCGTAAAGGCGTCTTAAGCAAAAATTAAGGCACAAAATAAGGAAAGGAAATGAAAATGCATATACCTGCTGTAATAGTCCATTTTTCAGTGTCGGTAATAGTGATTTACCGGTCTGTGAGTAGTACCATCGGTCTAGGACTTGGTATTATTTCGATCCAGAAAAATTACTATGCATGTCTAATATTTTTATTTAATATTTTTGGAGCATGTTTGCATAATTTAGGTGGGTAGAAAATATTTCATAAATATTTTTGGAGAATTAAGGCATTTAATGAACAGTGTTTTTTAGTGTAGCATATTAAGGAATAATTGAGGAATTTTTTTATGGAATTAATTTAATTAATTAGTGGATTTAAATAATAATTAGAAGAGAATTATTTGATGAATAATTAGAGCCTTTGGATGAGAATACTAGAGACTTTATCATAGTCATTCATTTGGCATAAAATTAAGAAGTCAAGATTGACTTGTCCACTTAAAAGTGACAACTCATCAACACTATTCTATCATCGTCTTCCTCTTCTCTCCACGCCAACTTCTCTCTCATTCTCCTCCATTTTCTTCAACTTCTTTACCTCTAAACTACCACTAAACCACCAAATTAAACCAAAGTTTAGTGATTAAACCTTAAGAATTAAGTAAAAGAAGTAGAAATTGGTGACTAGAAGCAAAGGGATTGAAGTTCACTACCTAATTAAGTAAGTTGTGAATTTGTGAATTAATAAGTAGAATTCATGGTTTAGACATGTAATTGATGCATTAAATCATGCTCCATCTTCTCCTTGTATCATTTCTTGATTCTTATGTTGATTTTTTCTACTTTGAAGAGGTTGTAGAACCATCCTCCAAGGGGAAGGAGAAAGCCAAGGAGTGAGGCTTTCAAAGCTTATTAAAGCTTGTTTTGAAGGTTAGTGCAATAATATTACACTTCCCCTTTCATTTTTTTTAAGTTTCAAATTTTTAGGTTTTGAATGAATTTTGAGTTCTTTGTGATTTTGTTGGGGATTTGCTTAATTGGTAGTTTTTATATGATTTTCCATATTTTCTAAGTATGATGAGATGCTTGAATGGGAAGAGGGACATCCCCTTCTCCTTCCAATACACTTGGTGGAACCTCCTTAGGAGGAAGGGCATGAATTTTTGCTTCATGCTTTTGTGTTCTTTAATGTTAATGAGTTTATTTTTAAGTAATTTAATGATGCTTTAAACCATTACTTGGTATTTTAATGTTTAAGTATTTTTCTAAGACTTAAAGAAAGTTTGAATGTGTAAAAGATGAGTTTTAAGACTAAGTGTTTTTAAGTAATGGTTTTAATGATTTGATTTAGTGTTTTTGGCTTTAAATATGGCATTTAGTGGAAGGAAACTCTTTCCCCCTTTGTGGACCCAAAGAGGCCGAACCACCCTAAGGTGGTAAGGCATGTTTTTATTTCTTTAAATGTTGATTTTTAAGTATTTTAACCTATACATATGTATATTTGATAAGTATAATTTTTGATAAGTATAAGTATGAAAATTTGATAATATTTTACAAGTTGTAAGTTAAAGAATTTTTGAAGTAATAAGTATTAAGTAATGAAATGTATTGCTTAGGAATTATGTATAAGAAATAAGATTATTTGTAAAAGAAATGGATTTATTTTGGGCTCAAGTATGCAAGGTTGAAATATGGTGAGATGAGGTTTACTCTGTAAGATGAGCATGCTCGGCTATCAACCTTCTATAATATTATAAGCTATGATCATATGCTAGGCTCTGGATGCCTCTCTGAATAAGCAGACGCACTTATTATACTCTGGTGATGCTTTCACAGGTCACATCTCTGTCTCTGGTGGAGCTTTACAGGCCACATCTCTGTCTCTGGTGGTGCTTTCATAGGCCACATCTCTATCTCTGATATCTCTAAAATCGAATCTGATTATATTTCTCTCAGTATACATATGAGCCCTTAACTAAGAATAAATTATGTTCTGTTACAAAGAGAAATGGAAATATATTGGTATTTATAGAAATTTCCTTATATTTGTCAAACTATGATTTTATGCTTAAGAACGAACTTACTTATGTTTTTCTGAATATATTTATTTGATTTGTACGCTTTTGGTATTTTGTATTTGATTTAAGTATTTTTAAGTTATGTATTAAGTTTGTTGCTTAGGCAACCTCTTTTATTTATTTATTTATTGAGTTATTTAGCACCACTGAGTCTTCCACTCAGCGTGTTGATTTTCATCACGCGTAGGTTATGAGCGGTGGATGCTATCTGATGACCGGAGGCGTAGCATTAGAGAAGAAACTGTGTTTTAGGGTAGGATATGTTTTGAGATGTAACTGTGACATGTATAAAAATATTATAAAGATTGAGGTTGTATATATTAAGTTTGTAATTTAATGAGATTTGTGGTTAATTAAGATGTAATATCTTTATGTGAATTTGAAGTGTATGATTAATAGTAATTAACTCTTTGAATGAATGGTAATATAGTATGATAGAACCCAAATTGATGGATGTGAGTATTTAGAAGTGCTGTGTGACTTATTGTGTTGATTTGGAGTTTTGGGGTTTGGAAAAATAATATTGGAAGTGTTTCTGTTTTCTTCGGGTGGCAAGTTAATTTTTAAGGAAAACTCTTGCGAATTTTTCATAGGAATTTCCTTAAACGTTGTTTTAAAAAAAAATTTTACTTGCCTCCTTATGAAAACTTAGCCACTTCTAATATATGATCTAGAATTATTAAGTAAGATAAGACGGTGCTTCGACATTGAATGTGGTATTCGTCGTCTGGTCCTCCGGGATTAGGCAGTGGGTGTTACAACTATAGTAAGAGTGGGCTTCCCATCGGACCAAGCATTGAAGTCGAATCATAGGGTTGCCCGCTTAGCCATACAAGTGTTTCCGCAAACACCAATGGAAATGGAGTACAACGCCTCGATATTTGCTCAATAATAGGTGGTACCTTGAAGCTTCCATAACCATCAATGCCGCTGAGAAGTAGATATTGGTTGAGAATACAGAAACAAGCAAGTGAAGGATAAAAAGGGCTAGCACGGTTCATGTTCATGGCATGATCAAAAAGAGG
Source organism: Jatropha multifida (assembly GCA_948099535.1). Classification (NCBI taxonomy): domain Eukaryota; kingdom Viridiplantae; phylum Streptophyta; class Magnoliopsida; order Malpighiales; family Euphorbiaceae; genus Jatropha; species Jatropha multifida. Next base: position 49,700 of record CANUEX010028440.1, on the reverse strand, counting down.
TTGCAGGGGCAAGACATCAGAGTCAGGATCGTAATCAGATAGTTCATGGATAGAGAAGCCAAAAATTAAGGGGAAACGTGAGACAAGATTCCCATGTAACTGGGGCAAAGCCCGGAGTTCTCCAGCCATTGGTCATCTACCTGAAATACCGTTAAATTCCTCGAATAGCAAATAGATCTCAAAGTCATTGTGACAAAATAGGTTGTTGGCTGAAATAAAGTGATCAATTAGCCATCTTAATAGTCCGAGTTGAATCTGAATGTTTCAATAATAACTCAAGCCTTTGAGTTCAAAAGGAGAGAGCAATTCCCAATCATCAAGGGTGAGACTTTTGAAAAATGTTTCAAATAAAGGAGCTAAAGAATGATCCATATGTAAGTTAGAAGAGGGAGAAATGAAGAAGTGGGGAAATGTGCAGCATGACATGGTGATTTTATAGTGCAAAAAGGATGAGTTGATAGCTGGCCGCAACGTAATATGAGCTGGATGTTATTTTGCAATCAATATGATATTTAGCTGTAATGCACAAATGCAATAAACATAGCATTCAACAAAGGTTGTCATTTAATATCCATAATTCAAAATTGTGTACAATCATTACAAAATGGATCCAAGGTGGATAAAATAAAAAGAGAAAAAAGTAGTCTGCCATCAAGGGGGGGGGCTTACTCAGCGGCCTCATCATCTAATCCTTCTTCCTCCTCCTCTCCATTGGACTCTTCGACTTCCGTTATCACGTGGCATCTCCAACTAGACCCTTGACCAGCTTGCCTACCAGATGATGTTCACTGGCCACGACCGGCAGTGAGACTCATGCCAAGTCTCTATAAAACACATCATAGGCATAATTAGATATATCTTGTACATACATGACATGTGCATCATATCAAGTTTTCATTTTTACTTATAAATGCCTGCTCATCAGTAAGCCTCAATGCTGCGAAACTGAGACATGCCACCTCATAAAGCTAGCTTAACTCGTTGTAGTGAGCTACTGGGACCTATAAAGTAGAACAAGGGCAAAGACAAATATGAACAGTTAATAGACAGAGTAATGCAAGGCAATGTTCAAGAAAAAAGGGGAAAGCAAACAGGTACTCACATGAATGCACTCTAGTGGTATCAGTCAGTATAGGCTCACTAGAGTAGTGTCCAGCAGGCCTTGAACAATCTTGCTTGTACGGTCCAGTGTGAAAGAATAAGAAGCGCACAAACCATGCTCTAGAACGCCAATGATAACAGTTGCATCGGGAGCTCAAGCTCAACACATTTCCTCACGCACTTGCCACATTGTTGTGGCTGCTGCAAAAATCAAGGTATAAGTTGTGATTAAAAATAAAGATACTAGGGCAAAGCCAAAAATAAAATATTACAAGATAAAGCTTACTAGGTCGAGAGGCACACCCTGTCCCAATTCCTCCATATTAGCTAGTGGGTCAATGTGTCTCGGAGGAGGAATGCAAACTAGAAGCTGCGTCCGAGCAAAAGCTAGATTAGCACCAGGCTCAAAGTCAGGTAGAAGGCTGGTGGCTGCGGTCCTTCTCTTGGCCGCAGCAACTGCCTGCTCCAATCTGATGGAAATAGTTGATAGCATGTGATAGGGGACCGCATGTGGAACTCTCTTATGCTTAGGGCCCAACTGCCACTCATATACCCACTCTCCCAGATAATACATATCATAAAACATGTCGGTGAGAAGGAGATGCCTATGCTAAAAAATAATGGTGGCTTGAACGAAATTAGTAAAGTAAGCTGTATCTCCCCAAGGGTATTTGACGACCTGCATAAGCAGCGAGAGCACAAGGAATAAGAATAAAATAAGGAAAATAAGAATAAAAAAAAGAGAAAACAAAGCAGAAAACAAACGCAATTTGATACTCGTTCCCACTTTAAACCATTTAGCAGCTGTCCAAAGATCGCAAGTTCCAGTGAATTATGGGGATAGTTCTTCGTATAGCGCTAAGCGCGACCTCGAGGAAGTGTAGTTGCATTGATTCCACCCAAAAAGCCAGACAAGGAGGGCATAAGAAGAAGATGATGTTCACAAGCCCATATTTGCATGCAACAATCAGTTAATCAAACGAGCATATAATAGGCACATAAACAGGAAAAGGAGAATGGGTTTTCATACCTCGATAGCCCTCCTATAGCCCACCTTCAGTTGTGCACCTCTGACGCAAAGATCCATGTCATAATAAAGGTAAGCGAGTGCAACACAACCCTAATTAAACTGTCTAGTGATGTCCAAGTCTTGGAGGGGAGGAAGAAGTGCCAAATCGGCTTTGTTACCGTAGTTTGTGAAGAGGGTGGTCGCCAGTAGATAAAATAGGTAAGCCCTGGCAATAGTATCCACATCCATCTCCTCAACTTATTCTCAAGGCATCTCCCTGTAGTGAGAGTAGATGCTCTCATATCAGACTCTCCGATTTGAAATAACAGGCTCATGCTAATGGCGGCTCGAAGACTGGCCCGTAAACCTTGACCATCCAGAGTTCGTAATCTATCATAAAAAATAATAGACCTCCCACCAAATGGCAGTCCAATAGTGGCAGCGAAGTCCACCGAAGTAATGGTCATCTCACCGAAGGGGAGGTGAAATGTTTTCTTGGAATCCATCCATCGCTCCATCAACGCTAAAAGGATGGCTGGTAAAGTCTTCCTGGGCCCCCTAGGTAATGTGTCCACAAAGTGACCAAAGCCTGCCTCACATACACGGGCCTGTACTTGCTCTAGTAGCCAATCGATCCACTCGCTTGCAGCATACTTGTTACCACTGAATTTTACACAGCTCATGCCCATTTGCAAACAAAATCCTAGGTAAGTATGTTATAATGTGTTGTGATTAAAACACTTGTTATCACATTTGATGCAGGATAAAAGAAAAGAGAGAAGAAATGGTGCAAAAAGGAATGAAAACAATATAATGCAATAGAATAGACATAATCAGTGCAAAAAAAGGCAAATCTGACACACGCTAGATGCATCTGGCATAAGGATGATGCACCAAATGCAAGAAACAGGCGCAAGGCTACTATAGCAGACGCAAAGCAACAGGCGCACGCCTGATACACCTGGCACATGCTAGATGCATTTGGCGCACAACTAGATTAAGTGACATGAAGCAACCAGCGCCACCTCCCAACCAATAGATGCACACTTATTTGATCTGGCGCACTCTAGATCACACTGGCTCATGCTAGTTCAGGCTGACACAGACCTAGAATACCCATATTCAAATTTCGGTGAAATCTATCCCATTTTTTTGAATTACAACCTAATAATTATGCTTTTCTAGTGAAAATAATGCAGGAAATGTAAAAGGAAAGTATTGGGTTACCTCAGTTGCGCCCCAACATCGGTGATGAGGCAAATTGTGTTGTAGACGAACATTGGTGCCTGCATCTGGGATAAACTCCCGTAAACGCATACCATGGCTCAAATCTCTTGTCATGGGATCGATTACTATGTTTCCGGAAAGCCAATCTACAGTGCCTGCAGCAACCGTTTGAAGAATCAGAGAGAGTGAGAGAGAAGAGAATTAAAAGAGTTTGAAAATGAAAAGTGAAGAGAAAAGTGACCTTTTGACCACTTTTCTAGTGTTTATAAGGGTTAGTGGGCCGAAAGCCCAAATGTCAACCCACAAGCCTGGCCCAGTCACGTTGCTCATCATTAACGCTCGATTTGGCTACCTCACCGATAGACCATCAATAGACAAGCTAAAGCTGCATGTCGGCAACTGTTGGTAAGTATTCTTTTTCCTTTTTTGAGTAAACTAATGAAATTTTCATTAAGTCAAAATATAAAATAATAAAAATAATAAAAAATAATAAGTAATAAATATAATAAGTAAAATAAATAATAAAATGGTCAAATTTTCCTTTTTTACACATGCGCACAAGCGTATCAATTTTTACAATGAAAATAATTTTTCTATGAGAAGTACATTGATTTGTGCGTCGCGTTACAATTTCTCATACCGGTTGTGGTGGATCCTTAGTGCAATTTAATCACTATGCACATGCACATATATTTTAAGTCACCAGTGGAGATACGAGTCATATCATTTCACAACACATACATACCTTCCCAGGCCTAATCATGGGATTTCTAACTGTATAAGGCCAAAAAACCTCCTTTTTCTGTGTGGCAAAATTTAATCCTTGTAGAAAAGAATTGTAACACCCAAATAAGCATGTACGTGCCTCCGGCACATAATATAACATCTATACTAATAAGTCGATAGACCATCAATAGACAAGCTACCTCACCGATAGACCATCATTAACGTCCAAATGTCAACCCACAAGCTTGGCCCGGAGGCACGTACAAGCTTACTTATTAGTATAGAACTAGTATCAATAAAAACATAATATAGTAATTAAATGCTCAGTTTACAATTCCTTTAAAATGTACAATGGAAGTCTTAAACCCAAATTTGCCTAAATAATTTGATTATAAAAATGTGAGAAAAATTTAAAACCTTTAATTACAGTGGTGGTAACCCATTTGATATTTCTGAAATGTTAGGTAAATCCTTTAGAAAATCTCAAGTGTTCCCTTTAGAAATCCAATTAAGAAAATGAGCAAACCAATTAATAAAGCACATCAAGGTGGTAGTTAAGTCCTCAGGAGTCATTTACACTTATTTAATATTCCAATTCAATAAAATGATTATCAAAAGGAACCATTCCCTAATCCAAATTTAATAGATTCCAAGATATTAAAAGTCCAATCTCAAAATGAAAGTTCAAATCCATATTGAACAAATCAAAACCCTCAAAGAGTTTAAAGGAATAAAAGAAACATTTGTGTTTAGATAATAAAAGCCCCTTAATCAAACCAATGTTCCCATTGTTGTAAACCTAACACACGCCACGAGTTTGAAATCAAAACTCACTCAAATTTGGAAATAAAAGTCTTTCTCTAGCTACAAGTACTCGCGATCCATAGCAAACAAATCTTCAACCTATGCGAGTTTAAAAAATGTCACGCTGGATATAAAATTCAATGGTACTCAACAATATACATATGCATTACATAGCAAACAAGTATGGTTCATTGAAATCATACAATATATATATATATATATATAGCATTTATTACAATAGTCCACAAAAGCAACTTATTTCTCAAAAAATCATGCAATATCATTTATAATCAAGACATGCATGGCATAAGAGCATATCATATACCTTAAACATCTACACCATGCCATAGGTATACATGTTGCCTGCTATAATAGTTTTTGACAATACTAGTGGTTATGTCCATATTATCACTCCATGTTTCTAGACCAAAAACTCATAATCAATTCATATACAAGTTTACTTGCATTACAGAAAATTACTTCAATCAATTTATATAAGAGCAAACTCATAGAGGTGTTTATTTACATAACAAGCAGTTAGGTAATCTCAAAGGGTTCTATTCGAAACTTAATATAAGGTATACAAACACTTAGGCATTAATGATCATATTTTTTCATATTCCAAATGTACACTTCATTAAAACGTCATTGAGACATAAACTACATCAGAATGAATTCAAAATATATTCCATATTAGGTAAATTCAGAGCATATCTATTATTTCAGGATATTATCAGAATATGTACCATAACAAATAGATGACAGTCTCAAAACTAAATCAGAATGTTATTAGTATCATTGACAAATCTGAATACAGTCAATCTCATTTCTAGATCAAAATATCATTTGAACATATATATAATTACAAAAATATTTCAGAACATATACTATTATAGTATGATATCAATCACATTTTTTAATCTTTTTATTTATGGGTCTTATTAGTAACTTAGAAGAAACAGAAGCAGAATAGGTATCAAATTCAGAATCAGAATGGCATAATAGCCAACAGAATAGATTAGGCAAAAGCCTATAGAATGGTGGCATAAGCCTACAGAACATTGGTGTGCATTCGTAACCTGAGTGGGACACTCTGTGTCCAGCATATGATCATAGCTCAAATCCAATAATTAGTAGCATACTCAGTATATCAGTATCAGTATAACCAAATTCGTAAAACTATTCAACCAAGCACATAATAAGGGCCCAGACATTTAGTTATAGTTCTTTACATTTGTATTTGAGTCTAATCAAAGATAGAATCTTAAAAGTTCAACTATAGCATCACAAGCATTCACAAACATACTTGATTGCATCTTCAACCTCATTATACACAAAGGAACTCATAGATCCCCATGTGTCATAATAATCGCAGCATAATCCAAATCAGATCTTATAGCATGCTTTATCTCATAAATAGATAACCATATTCTAGCAACTACTCAACCAAATCACAGTAAGAGCCCATTAGTTCTTTTAGGTTGATTCAGTTTAATTCCATTTCAAGTAACGATAACAAAATCCAGAACATTCATTCTCATGTACATAAAATAAATAGTTCAAGTCACTTGATTAAGGTAGCATTAATCCATATATATCTTAGTCCAATAACACTCAAGATAGCAAGCAAGTAAGCTTACCTAGTGCATAACATTAAGCCTTCCATTCCATAATTCCAAATTGGTGTTACCAAGTCAAATTCACACACTTAGTTCATGGTAGTTCATAGGTCAAGCAAGTCAACATCATAATAGCAAAGTTTTAATGTGTCTTCTAATAACCCATTTATTATACAAGCAAGCATAATATCACATATTAAGTTTAGCTCAAGGCATATGAAAAATCAATTAGATCTCGCCTTATCTAAGTTTATTCCAATTTATAATCACAAAACACATAGCATTGGACTTCAATAGATTATTAGGATCAATAACTCATCAAGTCATAACCAACTAACCAATATCCCCAATTTGTTTTTATAGTCTAATACTAAACCAAAGTTAACTCAATTCCCACATTCAAACTTGCATTAAATTCTTAGGTTATAACAATAAGTATAATTAAGTGATAGCTCTCAATTAAAATCAACTAAACATAATTCATATCTTATGTATTCTCCATTGATGTTCATATGATACTTTAGTCTCATTTAAAAAGGATTCTAAGGAAAACCACATCAAAGATATATTAGGTGTGCATTTAGAGGGTTTAATAATCATTAGAAGGTAAAAAATACAAGAAGATATTTTGAAAAGCTAAGAAGTAGAGTTAAAACTTTTGTGAAGAGCTCCAATACAGATAAAAAACGTAAAGGGTCCAAAATAAGTTCAAAACTAAATCAATAACACAAATTGCATCAAAATTTATCAATTCAAGCAATTTACATAGAATTTCCAATTCCTACACTTAAAAATATTAGGTCTCAAAATCAATAAATGAGAAAAGAACAATGTTTATGATCAATAACATCAATAAATGAAATCAAACTAAACATATAATTATAGAGTACAAACCTCAGATCGCACAATAGTAACTCAACTCCACAATCATGTCTTCCCTTTTGCCCTTATCAACCTTAGAAGGTCCATCCTTCTCTTGATTATGCAACCCCTCTATGATCAAAGCCCTCTTGAACATTAAATCACTACTCTGATATTACTAACTCTCAACTTATTGTTTGATTTTAAATTTTTATAGTGGAGATCATAGGATTTGAAAGAGAGCTTCTTGTTCTCTCTCTCTCTTTCTTTTCTCTCTCTTGTGTGTGTGTGTGTGTGAAGGTGGCGGCACTCACTTGTGAAATGAGAGTGTTGACCACTCTTCTTAGATTTGGTTAAAAATTATTATTTTATTTTTATTATTTTTTTTAGTCACACAAAATGACCCAAAGTCTATAAGTCCACTTAATTAATGAAACTCATTTAATAAAATATCAATTAATATAATTAAAACTATACTTTAACAAATAATCCTTCAATACTAATAATTATCAATAAATCATGTTTGAAAATCAAATTCCAATAATTGATAATAAATACCAAATCAATTATTTTAATGCCCAATAAATAGGGAAAAATCACATGAATTGAGCAAAAATATTCTAAGATCAATTTAAAATTATTTTCAATCCAAATATCTAGATGCAATTAGGATTGTATCATATTAAATTACATAACAAGGCTTTCTAAGGCACAACCACACAATTTGCAATCTAGAAATCATTTTATGCATGAACAATCAAACAAATAATATAAAATATATGAATCACAATCTAGACTCAATAACTATGAAAATAACATATCTGAATTGAAAATCATACTAAACCCCATATTTGGTACCAAATAACAATCACGTAAGTTGTTATTCATAATTCCAGAAATCAGGGCATTACAAGAATGTCCCCAGCAAAGTCAGTTTCCCTAAAGTCGTCCAGCATGACACACCTACCGCAGTGGGGATTTTCAAATCAAAGTTGTCTAGTGTGACGCACCTCACGCTAGTGGGGATTTTCAAATCAAGTCATCCGGCATGATGCACCTCTCTAAGCAGAGCACATCAAAACCAGGTCGATTGCAGTATCCCACCCATTCATCCGTTTAAGTCGTCCAGCATGATGCACCTCCACAATGGGATTTTCAAATCAAGTCTTCCAACGTGACGCACCTCCTTAAGCGGAACACATCAAAATCGGGTTAGTCGCAGTATTGCACCCATTCATCCATTCAAGTCTTCTAGTGTGATGCACCTCACATAATAAGGATTTTCAGTCAAGTCATCTAGCATAACGCACCTCACGCAGTGGGGATTTTTAGTTAAATTGTCCAACGTAACACACTTCACACAGTGAGGATTTTTAGTCAAGTCATCCAGAGTGATGCATGCCACGAAATGGGGATTTCCAAGCCAAGTCATCCAGCGTGACGCACCCCTATAGCCACCTATATGGCATATTTCATTCAGCTTTCCATCATCCGAAAGGACAACTTCTAGAAGATGAGCATCATCACCAAATTGACAATGAATTTGTTACATTACAATCATCCAAGCTGTTCGAAGAACACAAACCAAGTATGATTACTACTTACGCATATATTTTACATTTTGATAAAATCTTGCTTGAAAAGCGAAATATTATCAAAATGGGGGCAAACTGTAAACGCTTAATTTTTGCCCCAAAAATAGACTCAATGATGATAATCTATATTGCTAAACAAAAGGATGAAGCACCAAAAGAACTTGATCTCAAAGCAATAATTCGAGTTTAGGAAGTGTAACCCTTAGTACCTTTCCAACATTTTGGGCAGAATGGGACCCTAAAGCACATATCGGGTCTGCATGAGATGCACCTCGGTGTGCTATGGTAATCTGTGCATCATTCAAACTAATTTCATGAAAATCAGGTCAATTAACTGATGGGGCCCACAGTGACCCAAGTGGAGCCCACATGTAGAGTCCATCAGTGATCCTTAAAGAGCCCATCAGTGCTGGTGATGTTTCTGGTAATAGAACGAGTTCAAAATGTCCTATTGATTCGATTCTTGAACTAGGTATCCTAGGGCAAGAAAATCGGATCTATCAGATCATTTTCACTTTTTAGGGGTTCGTGCTGAAATAGAGCTCGAAAATGAATCCCGGGATCACCTGGAATGAATTTTCATGCTTTACATCAATGCACGTGCTATTTAGACCGATTTAGTGGAAAATCAAAAATCGACTCATTTGTTGGGACCGCGTGTGGGGCACACCAGTGGGGCCCACTTGCCACATAAGCAAATAATGTTGTTTTACCCATTCGCCTATAAATACCAACTTGATGGTTAGGGTTAAGGGTTGGCTCATTTCTGGTGATAAAAAACTTAAAGAAAACACAAACACTAAACGTAAAACATAAAATCATACTCAAAATCAAAACAAGAACATCATAAAAACACATCTTACAATCAATTTCTTCACCAAAAACCTTAAGAGTTTTGTTATCTTGTGGGCAAGATAGTAAAATTATCACTAGTCAGTGAATTGCAGACTTAGAAACACTCCTAGAAATGCCAAATCAACAACTCAGATTCGAATCATCAAGAGGAGATTAAGTGTTCTTGAGGTGTTCTTCATCAGCCTTCAAGCGATCCAAAGAGTTTCTTCAAAACCAAGTGAATTGAGAGTTTAAAACCCATTTCTTCTTTGGTTTCAGTTCATTTCAATAGTAAATCATCGAAAATTGAGTCATTTGTGAGAGGAACACATAAAAACTCAATTTTGTTGAAATTTGTAGATTTCTAGGTTGATCTTGCACCAACCAAATGAATTTAATGCAAGGAAGTCTAATCTGGCATAAGCTAGATGGCAACTTCCATGCGCTAGTTCCAACTAGCTTGCGTCAGTTGAACCCAGAAATCTCCAGATTTCTGATTCACGTTCATCATCAATTTTTTGGTGATTATAGGCTTCATTTACCTTGGAAGGGGACTTGATTCACTTCCAGTAGTGTTAGTCTATAAGTTTCAGAAGAAAAACTACATAAAAAATATTAAATCGTACTTAGATTCTGAGATCAAAGTGGGTTAAGGCCTAAGGGTTGAAAATCCATATTTGATCCAGATGAGTACGTTAATGATTTTAATGTTCTTTCTTACAATGATTTGTGAATTTTATTTATCTGAAAAGATGAAAATTGTGATCATGAGCTTGAAATATTATTAAAATTATTATATTTTTATTTTTGTAATTATTTATTTATGCATATTTAATTATTATTTTATAATATTTATATTATATATTGTTCATCTAACTTGCTAACATCTCTAACATTTCTAACATCAATTAATATTCTCTCATTTTGTTATTCTACTGTTTTATTGTTTATTTATGATTATTTATCAATTATTGAACTAATATTTGAATTCCAATGATTTTTAATTAATTCTTGGATCAATCATATTGTATGAATGTTTGGATATGATATTGATGAATATAATTTGAAATTTATTATTTAATGAGTTTATAATATTATTATGTAATTTGTGGAGAATTTAAAAGAATTCTCATTTCAATTGGTTTGTAATAGATTAGTCATAATTTTATTTGGTTTGAAATAATTTTATAATGCGAATAGGTAATGGGATAAATGGGTAAAATGTATTTTATTAGGATGGTTTGTAATCTTTTCTCCTTGCTTCTTCTTTATGGATGTTTAATTTTCATGCTTGATGAATGTTTAAATGCTGATATGCTTGAATGACATTGTTTTTAAAATTGCACAAAATATTTTACATCTCAATTTAATTTAATACTACAATTAATAAAGGAATGAATATATGGACAACTAGGACGACTGGGTGGAATGGATGCCTAACACTTTCCCCTTTCCGTACCCAACTCCTAGACTCATTCTGGTTAAAACAAAATTAATTAGTTCCAAAGAATTAACTAATCCGAGAAATTTTTTCCCTGATTTAGTAAAATAGGGTGGCGATTCCATACAATTTTCAAAACCTTGCCAAAATAAGGACACCCTTTCTGAGGATTAAAATGAGATTGGAGAAAATAAATTTTATTGAATAAAATAAAATAAGTCCATTTGATTCGGTTTACTTAAGTGAATCTTGAGAAAACCATGAGACATAGCGCAAAAGCCACGTAGTCCTCACATAGACCTACTACAGTTACAGAAATACGTATTTTTCTAGGTCTAGCAAGATATTATTATCAGTTTGTGCAAAAATTCCTTAGAAGCGCAATTCCTTTGACCAAGTTAATGCAAAAAAAATGCAAAGTTCATTTATATTGAAGCATGTGAAGCAAGCTTTCAAAAGCTTAAGGAATGCCTAACCACTAATCCAGTATTAGCCTTACCATTAGGTTCAGAAGGTTAGACTGTATTCTATGACGCCTCTAGAATGGGATTAGGTTTGTGTATTGATGCAACAGGGTAGAGTGATTGCCTATGCTTCGAGGCATTAAAGAAACATGAATAAAACTACCCTACTCATGATTTGGAGATGGCAACAATTATATTTGCTCTTAAGATATGGAGACACTACTTATATGGTGTCACTTGCAAAATTTTCACAAATTACAAGAGCTTAAATTACATATTTAACTAGCGGGATTTAAACTTAAGGCAAGGATGATGGATGGAGTATTTTAAAGATTATGATTGTAAGATTCAGTATCATTCAGGAAAGGCCAGTATGGTTGCAGATGTTTTAAGCCAAAAGTACATGGAAAGTTTACATAGCGAAAGAAGGGGGTAGTGAGTGAGCTAAATGAAATGTTTGATGGAGGCCTTAGATTGGAGGTTTTCCTTTCTAATAATACTTATTTGGCTCATTTTAGAGTTAGACCACTGTTACTAAACAAGATCAAGATTGCACAGCCATGTGATCCTCAGTTGCAAAGAATTATGTGAGAAGTGGCTATAGGCAAATCTAGCGACTTTATGATTGATAGTAATGGAATTCTTAAAAAGGGGACTAGATCGTGTGTACCAGATGTAGAAGATCTTTGGAAGGATATTATGGATGGAGCTCATTATGTTGCTCACATTGTACATCCTAGAAACACTAAAATGTATCAAGGGTTGAAGAACAATTATTGGTGGCATGGAATGAAGAAGGATGTGATTGAGTTTGTATCTAGATGCCTTACTTGTTAGCAAGTAAAGGTCGAACATTAGAGACCCCCCAGACCGACTCAAGAATTGCCTTTGCCGGAGTAGAAATGGGAAAGGATCACTATGGATTTCATTATAGGTATACCCAAAACCTTAAAAGGATATGACTCTGTAAGGGTTATAGTAGCTCGATCCACTAAATCGGCTCATTTCCTTCCAACTAAGACTAAATAAATGGCTAATCAGTTAGCAAACCTTTATATTTTTAGAGATTGTGAAATTACATGGAATTTATGTCTCTATCATCTCTGATAGAGGGACCCAATTCACCTCTAATTTTTGGAAGGCAATACAGACAGCTCTGGGTACCAGACTCAATTTCAACAAAGCTTTTCATCCTCAAACGGATGGACAATCGAAATGAACTATACAGACCTTCAAAGACATGCTTAGAAAGTGTGTTTTAGATTTTAAAGGAAACTGGGATTCACATTTGCCGTTGATTGAATTCGCTTATAACAATAGTTATCAGGCTAGTATAGGGATGGCACACTATGAAGCATTGTATGGCAAAAAATGTCAATCTCCTATATGTTGGGAAGAAGTCGGAGACAAACAACTAACAAGATCTGATTTAATTCGCATTACTTCAGAAAAAGTACCAGTCATTAGGGTAAGAATCAAAGATGCTTTTGATAAGAATAAGAGCTCCACCGATCCCAAATACAGAGATGTGATTTTCCAAGTAGGTGATCAGGTATTTTTAAAAGTATCTCTATGAAGGGCACTTTGCGATTTGGTAAAAGAGGAAAGCCAGCCCCACGCTCCATCGATCCATTCATTATTGTCAAACGAATTAGAAAAGTAGAATATTAGTTGGATCTACCAAACAAATTCTCACACGTACATCCATTTTTTAACGTCTTTATGCTGAAGAGATACATTTTTTACCCTTCTCACATGATAGTGCCACAAGATATCCAAGTCAAGCTTCCTTGACCAATTGGATAGATCAAGAAAATAACAGTAGTAGTTGCAACAAGAGCTAAATATGCAACAGCAATCCAAGGTCGCATACCCAGATGGAAACTATGTTCCCACTCACGACCCATGTAACAAGCTACACCAAGTAAGAAATGTAAAATAATTAGCTCATAAAGACCGTCATTGTATAGTATAACCATTCATTAAAGGATGCCGCTTCTATGAGGATTTGACATACGAGGAGGTAATAGTTCATATTTTAGATTTTCAAATGTGCAAACTACGGTCTATGGAGATCCCTATGGTTAATGTTCTTTTGAGGAATCATTCGATTGAAGAATGTACTTGGGAAGCAGAGGCAAAAATGAGAGAGAAATATTCTTATCTCTTTTCTACATTTGAATTCTAATCATGCTTTCATTGTTAATGTTATCAATTTTATACTTGTTTCCTCTTTATGGATATGTTCTTTGACTTAACATTGCTTCTAAGAGTATTGTGAGGTATCTCTATTTCATTGATTAAACCAAAATTCAAGGATGAATTTTTCTAAGAGGGAAGATTGAAAGGATCTAGAATTCTATTTTCAAAAATGATCAAATTAAATTTAATTTTAAAAGTCATGTAAATATTTTTCCTCAAATTAAGTCATTCAAACTGTGTCAATTTACACAAACCAAATAGGAAACCAAGCAAATCAAACCAAACTTTAAATGAACCTAAATCAACTTGATAATGAAGTTGTTGACTAATAAAAATAGTAATGATGTAAAAAAATACCTAAAGACCCACATGAACCCTCCCCTTTTTCTTTTCTTCTTTCTTTCCTTTTATTTTCTTTCTTTATTATTCTTTTATCCTTTCTTTCTATCTCCTTCTCTTCACTGACATTCTCTCCCTCTCTCCTTTTTTTTTGTCAACAACTCCACTGCCTCTTGATTTTTCGACAACCATGAGCTACTCAAGTGACTTCCTTTGCTCAAGTTAGTCAAAAACTAACCTTTAATTGTCTTAGTTAATTTATCTTTAATTAATTTGACCCTTGAAATGAATTTTTAAAGCATTTAGAACTTAGGTATTAAAATGACTGAATTCGGGGATTAAGATTAAATTGATTTAATTAGCAGAAATTGACCTCAAATTAAGACTCTACATTAAATTTGGAGCAAAGAGGCTATGAGATCACTTAATTTCGAACCTGCTGTTACTTCAATCACCATGAACAGTGGCGGTATAGGTGGCTAGCAGTGATTTTGGTGACCGAAGTTTTGGAGAGGTAGAATGCCCTTTTGTGTAGATTATAGAAATGTAATTAGTTTTGAAATCTGAGTTTGTTTGACCTTCGAATAATTATTTGGCATAAATTTAGACATTCAAATTGTATGCCAAAAAACCCCAAAAATGTGAATTATAAGTACATTTTGTGACCTTAGCAAATTTATATTGATTAATTATCAAAGTAGATATAGTAGAGTGATAAGAATTAAAATACTTAGATAATTTTATATATGAATAAAATTAAGCTTTGTAACATGTAATATTTATATTAGCAAGTTGTATTTAGTTATTAAGTTAAAATTTACAATTATTTAGTAGTTGATATATATACATATTTATGTATTTGAAGATAGGGAATTGTTGATACTAATGTTGTTTAAAATAAATTATTTAGTTAGATATTATTGGTGAGACATTGATAAATGGTGGACGAGTTATATTGATTTGGATATTGCCTGATGGATGGGCTTCATACATTATTATGAATTGTGGATATTTTATCAGGAGAAAAGTCGAACTTTTAAGGGAAACTTCGTCGAATTTTCTATAGAATTTTTAGCATAATACTCTAAGTATAAGAATCCAAATTCTATAAATAAGTAGAAATAATTATTGATTTAATCTTATTTATTTCTTTAGCTGGTGATCGAGTGGGACCATCTTCCTCCTCCACTCTTGGTGTTCACAAGACTAAAATTTTTGGATATCCCTATGAGTAATATTATATAATGTTTTATTGAATTCATGTCTGCTTAATTTATTTCTAAATCTTTCATTTATTTATTTTAAAGTAATTTAATATATTTGTATACTTTATATAAATATATGGATGTGCATTAATTGATGTTGTGCATAATTTACTTGGTATAATGATAAGTGATTGTTATGTGGGAGTTGGGACGATGTGAATCACCCAAATTGGGAGCATGAGCATGGTGAGAATGCCAACAGTGGCGCCCTTACTGTGTACCCCGGATTAAAATATTTACCATGGTAAAATATTTTAAGAAAAATATATGATTTTGTTTTTGTCTGAACGAGGGTGGGCTCCCTAGATACATAAGTCACAAGACCATGAGATTATATCGTTATCATTAAAGCGTGCTCGGGGGTGAGCATGATCCCTTTAAGGTGATTTCACTAACTAATGACCACTTGATATGCATTATGATTACTAATACTTATGGGTGCTATGATTGACATTGCATGACTAATGAATGCTTAATTAGAAGAGTCTAGGGTCATTTCATTTGATTGCTTAGGTTTGGTATTATGTATTATTATTCACTAATTTTTACACTCATTTCCTTTGTATCTGAATTTTTCAGGAGAAAACTCTTTTTCGTCTTTTGACAAGTAGCTCTGTTCCCCTTCATCAATAGTCTTAATGTAAATTTTAACTGCTTTTGAATCTCCTTTTGTATTCAATTTTTGTTTCTATATTATGTATAAGTAATCCCACTCCTATAGTTACTTTAGGATTAGTTGGTTATGGTTGGGGAGAATAGTTTACTCAAATGTTTTCATATGAATTTAAAATATTTGTTAGTTCTTATAAATGAACAAGTCCATATATTATGACAATGTGGTTTGATGATGCCATGGATGGGCCCAATTATCATTATTGATTATATTTATATGTTACAAGACAGATAAAATATTTGAATTTATTATTGTATGATTTGATTTATTCTATGAGATGAGCATGCTCGGTTTTGATGCCAATATGATATGATATGAGCTATGATCATATGCTATGCTCTGGATGCTTTCTGTTTGGGTTCTAAATTTCCCCTCTAATTCTGTTGGTACATAACTCCTATCTGATTCTGTTTCTGAAATCCTATCTGCTTCATTTTCTCCTAATTTTATATGAGCCCTTAAGAAAAATATGTTTTTAAGAAAATTAAATTAGTAAGTTTTTGTTACATGATTTTAGTTTATTATATGTTCTAAATTTTAAGAATATGTGATTATGGTAATAAGTGAAACTTTATAGTATGTCAATGTGGATATTGGTTTTAAAATGAATAGTATGTTTAAGTTAAAATAAATATCAAAGGTACATGAATATATGATATGATATAATGATAAATATAATTGTTGATGTTTTGTTTATAAATGTTTTTATAGTTATGCATATTTCTTTTAAAATTTATGTTTTGAAAATATGTTGCCATCACAATATAGGAATATATATGAGTTATGAGCACCACTGAGTTGTATACTTAGCATGTTGATTTTATCACTCGTAGATTGAGAAGAGTAATTCCTACTCAAAGATTGGAGGAGTAGCATCAAAGTAGAGAAGTTTCCTTTTGGTAGTTGTAGAATTAATCTTATGTACCAAAAAAACTATGGCATGTATAAATATTATTTATTTGAAGAGAATATGAAATTGGAGTATATGTAAATTAAATGTGTTATTGTAAATCTGTTTAGGTATATATATACACTGAGTTAAGCATGAATAATATTTAATGTTGAATGTAGAAATATTTTCAAAGTTAGTTATGCATGGTTAGAATTCTAAGATTTGTTATATATGTTGATACCCTAAGTTTGATGATTATTATGATAGATTTGAACAATTGAATAGTTATGGAGTGATAAAAGTGACCATTGTATTGTATTGATGCTGGAGTTTGACAAGTTTTAATGTTTAAATTAAGAGTGTTTTGTGTTTACTTATTTTGAGAAGTTCAGATTTAAGGGGAAACTCTTGCAATTTTCCTGTAGAAATTTTCCCAAATCATCGCTTTAAAAAGAAAAAGAATTACTTGCTAAACTTGTAAATACTTATTCACTTCTAATTCATAATTTAATTTATTATATTGATATGTTAGTTATAATGGTGCCTCCAGCACCAAATGTGGCATCCGCCATCTAATCTTTCAGGATATTAGCGGCGGGTGTTACAGGCTTGGGCAAACTTAGTGCCCAAAGGCTAAGCTAGTAGAGTAGAAAAACGCTTCTAAGAAATTTGAGAATTACGCTTGGGCAAGAGTAACCTAGACCAATTTTGATTGATGATTGTTTAACTCCTTACATGTCTATGTGCTAAGATAGGATGTTATATGTCACATTAATCAATTATTTATGCATGAATTGAGTATGTAAGACATGAATTGGGGATTTATGACCAAATGTCACTTTAACATATCATTGAATGTACCTATGTGCAATTGAGTATTAGTAATAAGTGTATGTATGAACCAACCTAGAAGAGCATGCATGTACCCTTAGAGAATTAAGACTGGCCGAGCGATGTTCCCTAGGGCATACCTTTGGTTATTTTATTCCATGACCTTTATGAGCTAAACATATAGTAGGTTAGGTTGCTAATTTGTGTGATGTAGTATGTGGTCAAATGATGCCTTGAAATTGTTTACATATGATGATAGTGCTTAACTTTGTGAATGCTAATAAGACTTGAGTACTACACGAATATATTCGTGTATGGGTAATAATGCAGTTGGTAATATGCTTTGGGAAATTAAATCTTATGTATCAGGTATGCCTATTTACTTAAATCTCTATTTAATGATGATTAACAATAGGATATTATTGAGTTGAATCCAAATGTGAAGCTTAAGTTGTTTATCTGATTGAAATGAGATCGATGCTTATATACTTGTATGAGCATGTATAATTGGATTTAGTGAGGCTTGTGAGCTTCTATAAATCATACGCAAGATACAACCAGGTATGCTTAATTGTTTGAATATTGTTTGATGTTGGATAATATGGTTATTATTTGGAAATGAAAATAAATTGAATTGATTAAAATGAAAATATTGGGCTTTTACTATGATCTTGGTTGAGTAGTTGCAAGAATATGGTTATTTGTTTCTAAAAATAAAGCATGCTATGAAATTGGATTTGGATTGTGCTATGATCATATACCAGACATGTGGGTGTCTTCAGTATGAGTGGAGGCACTCTACTAACTATGTATTTGAGACTTTTAAGTCTACTGTTTAAAAGGCTAACTAACGAGTACTAGTTTGATTGTTATCAGACATCGTTCTGTTTCTTATTTTGCTTCTGTTTCTTCTGAGTCACTGTTAAGGCCCAAACTATTTGGATTAATGGATAAGATATTATTTCTGAGTTTTTGTAATACATGTTACCAAAAAATTGATGACATATAATACACTATTTTGCAATTTAATATTGGATTTTGATATAGGTTTGCGTGTGAAGTAACTTGTTTGTATTAGTATTATTATATGCTTACCTGAACAAAATATTACCATGTGAATCCTATACTACTATTGTTGTACTATAACTTATCATAATTGACACATATATGAGATTTCTTGTGGAGCAAGTTGCTATGTTATGTTTGATGTTAGTGTCTTGGAGTTTAAGTAAATGTGGCTATATCTTGTATTGAGTATGAACATGGTGGTATGCATTATAAAGGTGAAATGTTCTTGTGCATTATAAAACTCAGTGATACTCAACAATTATTTGGATGTGATTAGTATGGTTTCAATGGACCATATTTGTTTGTTAAGTGTTTTCAAATAATTGTTGAGTATCACTGAGTTTTATACTCAGCGCAATGTTTTTAACTCATGTAGGTTGAAGATTTGTTTTATTATGGATCTCACGTACTTGTATCCAGAGAGAGACGTTTGCCTCCAGACTAAAGTATGAGTCTTTACTACAGATTCGCGGCATGTGTTAAATTTGAAATAATGAGGGTTCTTATTATTTATGTGGGACTAGTAAATTTATTCTCTGAAATGCATCTGTTTTATTTCCTTTAAACGTTTTAAGGATTTTTGTTCAATTTTGCTTGGACTCTGATTTAGAGATTTGGACTTATTATATTCAATTCATATTTTTAATTTTTAGGTTAAACCCTCTTGATGATTTGTTTTATTGAACCTGGTTATTGGTTAATTATTAAGAAGATACTTCAAAAATTTTATTATTTTTGAATTTTTGTTAACAAGTTTGAATCATTTCTTAAGTCCTAGTTTCAAAGGGAACCTTTGCAATTTTCTATAGGGTTTGCCTAAACTGTTTCAAAATGTTTGATAGGTTACCTTTATTGATTTTTCAAAGTTTTAAATTTTTTTGAAATTTTATAATTGAATTGTTTTAAGCATGTTGGGTTACTAAAAATTTCGCTATACATTTAAAAAAAATGTAAAATTGAGTTTGTAATACCACATTATGTTTTTGTTTGATACTAGTTTTCTACTAACAAGCAAGCATGTACGTGCCTTCGGCACAGAATGTGACATCTCCTATCTATTCCTGTGGGGTTGGAGAGGGGGTGTTACACTTACAATTGTAAAAGTGAGAATAAGAGTCGTTGATGCTTGAAAAGCGCTTGATCAAGCAACAAGAGATACATTGAATGGGGGAGGGGGGGGGGGGAGAGGGAGTGGGGAGTGTGGTATTTATAGGCAAGAAGGTGGCCGAGCTAGGGTAGATTGGTTGATGATCCTTGGATCAATGCCGATTGGATGTCCCGACAATGATTAGATCAGCGCTAGCCTGGGGCTAATCGACACTGCCGCTAGGGTGGTCGGTGCCGACCATGGCTTTTTATCAGCATGCCCTTGCCCTTTGATCCTAGGGTTTTTGGACTTTTGGGAGTCTATTCAAGGGCCAAATAATGTCCAATCGAGCTGATTCTCACGCAATTGGAACCGTAGCAAAATTTCCTAGAGACCGATGCTAAAGTCATGGTTAACAAGATGATGTTAAAGCAAATTTATGTTATGGTGCTTAATGTTTGGGATAACAATGAGGAATGGTTCAAGCAAAGTCAGTAAGTTTGGATTGGTAGTGATGATGAGGTAGAGGTAAATCCCGTTATTTTGGACATATGGAGTAGCAAGGATGAAAAAGAAGCCAAAACCGTAAGCCATATGACCCGAAGTTGTCAGATCTATCAGCTTGATATGATCAAACCTCTAGAGGAGAAAGAAAAAGCAAGCTCATCGGATGTGCCAAAGAAGGAAGTAGAAGATGATACACTAATGAGACAATTGAAAAGAACCCATACAAAATAAACATGTGGGATTTGTTAGAATTATCCAAGCAACACCGAGAAGCTTTGCTAATAGCCATGGTGGAGATTATGATTTCATCATCCATCTCTTTAGCTGATTTTATGGGGATAGTCCAACGTGATCCCCTCACTATTAGCTTTTTTAATGATGAACTTCCTCCTGAAGGAAAGAATCACACCAAGGTACTGTTCATAAAGGTCGAGGTTAGAGGGAGAGTGATAAAAAATGTGATGATAGATGATGGGTCTGCTCTGAATGTGTGTCCGTTAAAGTTGCTTTCCAAGTTCAAGCTAGAATTGTTTAATTTAGAACCTTCAGATGTTGTGTTTAAAACATATGATGACTCTAAGAGACAAGTAGAAAGCATCTTTAAAACTATAATTTAGATGGGGCCGATTGAAAAGGAGACTGAATTTATCATCATCGATATCCCCCCAACTTTTGGCTTTGCTGCTTAGGCACCCATGGTACCATTCCTTAAGAGGAGTGCCTTCAGCATTGCATCAAAAGATAAAGTTTTCATTCAATGAGAAAATTATCACCATACCTACTACTAGTGAGAGAAGCAAGCTATGTTAAATATGGATAAGCAAGTTATACTCCAATGGACTAGTTTTCATATTATTATATTGAGCACTGATATGGGGTCCACTATCTCCAACATCACGAAGAGGATGAATTATGAAAAAGAAAAAAGACTTGAAAAGAATCAATAGGGCATCACGGAGCTACCTGAGATCCACACTCAAAGGGACTGACTAGGCTTAGGGTACCAATTGGAAAGCACACCGAAGAAAACACTTAACTGGTTGGACATGGATGGACGTTTCATCCATTCGAGTGAGCATTCCTCTCCATGTCTGTGAATAGAGCCTTTTGAGCACAAGGGCAAAACATAACCCGGTCTAAAGATCTTTGCAGATGTTATTGATATCTTGGTGATTGAACCTAAGGAGCCAAAGCCTGAGGAAGGGAAAGAACAGAAAGAAGAAGAGAAGACACCTGAGAAAGAGGGGGTTGAAGGGCTAGGAGCAACCAAGGAGGAAGAAGGAAAGAAAGAGCAAGTAGAAGGACAAGTTGTCCAAAAAGAGAGGAAGGAAGAGAAGAATAAAGGAAAGACATGCGTAAAAAAAAAAGAGAACCACGTGGATATAGTGTTGAAATCTATTCGGGCTTGCATAAAGGAGAGCTTTGAAAAAGTCGAAGCCCCTTCTGATATGTTAATTTCTATTAAGGATGAATCTTATTGTAATGAACTGTCTTTATTATTTAATGAAATGAACATCAATTTTGCTTACTTATTTGATGTCTTTCCTGATGATTCTATTCATCAAGTAGATAAGCACATGCACATATTTGACATTAACTCATCATGCATGCTTGAATTTAATACTGGCATGAAATATAATCCATAAATTCTATTAATTAGGCCAAACCTAACGCTAGAGTTAAACACAAAATTTCAAATTCTACTCGTGGACAAAAGAAGAAGCCTTGAAGTGGAATATCCCAGTCTAAGCCGTCCGAAGTGGCGCATCTCCCGAAGTGGAGCATTTTTGAAATCAGATTAACCGAAGTGTTGTACTCATTCATCCATTGAATTTGTCCTAACGGCGTACCCCTGAAGTCGTCCTATGTGGTGCATTTCATTTTGCCTCTCACCGACCAAAGGACAACCTCCTGATGTGGAGCATTTCAGAAATCGGGTCAACCGAAGTGTCGTACTCATTCATCCATTTAAACCATCCTTGTGGTGCACCCCGGAAGCCGTCTTATGTGGTGCATCTCATTCTGCTTCTCATCGTCTGAAGGACAACCTCCCGAAGTGGAGCATTCTCAAACCAAAGTCGCCAATTGGCACAAGATAGCCGCAGAAGTCATCGACAATCACTATGGCAGAATCTGTCTGCCTGTTTAATGTTGTAATGGTACTGTAAGTCCCCTAGGGCAGGTTTTCAATCCCACATCAATAAAGTTGCTAGAAGGGCGCACTTCATCCATTAAAGTCGTACGCATTACATAAATCAGGTAAGTATCTCTTACGTGTCTACTTTACACTTCGATGACATTTTGCTCGAAAAACAAAACCTTATCAAAGTGATGGCAAACTGTAGATGCTTAAATTTTTGTCAGTAAAGGTTTAGTGATGATACACTATTTTTTGCATAAAACTATATTAGGATTCTTGATCACCTTAGTTTTTAGATCGATGGTCTGCGGGTGAGATTATCTATGTATTTAACTATTTTTACCTTTTTAAATTACCAGGTGTTTCGCAATGAAACTGGGCTTGAGAAGCATGTTAGGCCCACCTGATGCACTTCTCGATGCACCATCTCATTTTGCATGCCACTCATTTTGATTTTATAAAGTGGGCTCGGTTGCGTTGTGAGGCTTGATAGTGGCATTTTTGCCATATCAACCCTAAAATGGGGCCACCCACCCTCTTTTGCCTATAAATAGGCATTGGGTGGTAATTTTAGAATCTAAGGGGAGACTCTTTTAAATTGAAAATTCAACCCAAAAATCCTAAGGCAACTTGTGTTAACCTTGGATTCAAGTTGAAATCTATCATTTAATCAATCGAAAAACCCTTTTAGATTAATCTAAAATCTTAAAACTGCAAACTTTAATCTTGAAACTCGGATCATTGGATTGAGAACTAAGGAGTTGGGTTCTTCATCCATGTTTCATTTAATCTTTAAGGCAAACCATTAAAGGTAGTTTCTGAGAACCCTTAATCCATCTACTCATCCATTTCCTTACTTTTTCAGTGTTTAAAATACTTTTTCTAGGTCTAGTTACGAGGAAAATCTAGGATAAACCAAATAGGAATTTCTGCACCTGTGTGGTGTGAGGCCAACAAAAGTGGCATGCACCACTATGTGTGTCGTGCGCTACTTCTTAGTGCCTCACGTCACTTGTGCCAAATCTCGTGTTTTTTGCCCAATAAACACCAGAAGCCTTCTTGATCTGGAAAAGGCCCTAAGCCACTACATGTGGCATGCACCATAATCATAGAGCGCACGCCAAGTCTCCTATGTCGCAAGGCCTTTCAATTCGAAGGCTCTGAATGAACAAAATCTAATAAACACTCTGATTCGGTGATTCAATGGCCAAGCTCCAATCTTAAATGGTTCGTGATGTGTATTAGGTCATATATGGATCAAATAAACTAATAAAACATGATTGAGAGCCATGAATAGTGGATTTATTCATCCTTCAAGGATAAACATCAAGACCATGAGCTTAAATATTGTTAAAACCTTAAATTTCTATAATTTAATTACTGTATTTTACTTTTCAAGCATTTTACTATTATTGCTATTTAAATATTTTTGTCCTTTAATGTTTTGCCTTTTAGTTTAATGATTTATGCTTGTTATTGCACTAACTCTATTATTCATTAATCTTGTGTTGTTAACATTCATCATTATCATGATTATTGTATGATTATGTGATATTTTGCTTCTATGAATGATTGTTATTATTTATGCTTGTTGTTTCTTTATATTTGGGTTGTGATTCAAGTTTTATTACAAAATGTAAAGAGTCCTTAATAGGATTCCTATTATTACTTATTGTAATAGTTAGATTGGGTTTGGAAAACTTGTAGGGTTAATGGTAGGATGTATTTTAGGAGATGGGTTGTAGTCTTTTCTCCATCCCCCCTCTCCCCCTTCTTTATATATGGTTTATATTTTATGTTCTATGCTTGCAATAACTTATATGAATGACATGGTTTTCTAAAAAAGCATTAAACATTTTACATCTCAATTAAAAGTTAATCGCCTTATTAGATTATTGTGAATGTTTGGACAATGTGGAGACTGATTTAACCAGGCGAAATGGGTGTCCTATACCTTTCCTATTTCGTAACTAACTCTCAACCTCGATTCTAAAGAATCGACTAATTCAAAAATTTTTCCTAATAAGGGTGACAACTCCAATTTTTAATAAAACTCTTACCAGAGTAAGAGAACCATTTTTTCGAGGATTAGCGAATGGGTTTAATAAAGAAAATCAATTTTATTAAATAAAATTAACCTAGTCCGTTCGAATTCATTTCTTCTTTTCACAAGGGAAAATGGAAAACCCAACATCCTCAGCCAGTAACCCACTCATGGTTCGTCACCCAAGCAGGGGCATCACTGTTGGTCATATGTAAATTCTGGGCCCAACAAGTAAGGTTTCCTCGTCTTGCATGCCATGAAACAATTTTCAATAAATTCAAGAAAAGTCACAAGAACTTATGCTTTTTCGGGCATAATCACGAAACTTTTGGTACTAACCCATAGACCAAGGGTCACTTTCCTATTAGTGAAATTGCTTTTTTTTGGCAAGTTTGTCTAAAGTGACTCATTCTAAATCAAGTCATTCAAAGAACGCAATCGCTCAAAGTGGCGCATTTCAGATCAAGCCATGTGCACCCAAGTCGTTCAAATAATGCACATGTCCAAAGTGACAACCGCCTAATTTGATGCATCTCAGATCAAGCCATCCCATGTGGCGCACCCAAGCCGTTCCAAGTGGCACACCTAAGCTGTCATAAGTGGCGCACCTAAGCCGTCCCAAGTGGCGCACCCAAATGTCCCATGTGGTGCACCCAAGCCATCCTACGTGGCACATTGTAGCTGTGAAAATGGCTCAATCAGCTGCAAAAGCCACGGATCATCACCATGGCGGAATTCATCCACTCTACATGTTACACCCGCCCTGTCTCAACCGGACATGACAATTCAACAACTTTCATATAAGTATTTTGTAATTGCACACCTACTTTACACTTTGACAACATCTTGCTTAAAAAGCAAAATATCATCAAAGTGGGAGCAAACTGTAAACGCCTAATTTTTTTCCTAATTTTTTTTAACATAAAATTGAATGGAGAATCTCGATCGCTCTGATTCTTAGACTAATGCTCTGTGGTTAAGATAATAGAGGTATTTTGACCAATTTTCAATGCCTCATTTTGCATGCTACTTGTCTGATTTGATAAAAATGGGTCTGACTCGATTTTGGGGACCATTGATGGCACTTGCCACCTAGGCCTTAAAATTAAGGCAACATTCACCCATTTGCCTATAAATAAGCCTTGGGATTTATACTAAGGAGAGGAATTTTTGCTTAGTTGAGAGAAACTCTTGCATTTTGAAAACGTAACCTCAATCAAAGTAAAATCTTGTGTTTTCTACTTTGATCTTAGGTTCTATTCGTTAATCTTTGATAAAAACTCCCTTATTACTAATCAAGAATACCTACAAACACATACATTTGATCTCGATCTCATATTTTTTGTTCAAGAAAAAAGATTTTGGGTATTCAATCCCCAAAATCTCAAAATCTTTAGATTCTTTCAAGGAAATGTAATTATTGAGAGCCTTAAAATCCTTTTTTTCAAACTTTTCTTTTTATTTTGGTGTTAAAAACTCCCATTTTTCATTTAGTTGGGAGAGAAATCTGTGAATAAACAAGGCTTCTAACTTTGTCAGAAGTGGCCCAAGCCACTGGGCATGGGGTGCACGCCCCTACAAGTGGCTCACGCCATTTCTTCTATAGTCAGAGAGCCCAACTCATGATTCTGCATCTTCGGATCTAGGAAAGATCCAAGCGCCAGTGTGGCGCATGCCACTCCTCCTATGGTGCACAGATTGTTGTTTTAGGGATCCAGAACACAAAAAACTAATAGATCGATAATCTAGTGGTTAAGCACTAGACTTTATTATTCTGGATTGCAATTTAGACTTATAATAGATTGAATAAACACAAACTAACAAGAAATGTGTAGTGATAAGTATATTTGTTCATCAACTATGATGAACATCAAGGCTTTAAACCCAACTCTTGTTTAAATTTTTAATTTATTACTTTTAAATTATTGTTCTTTACTTTCATGCACTTTTGATATTTTGTCCTTTAAATTCATGCACTTTTATTCATTGCTTTATGATTATTATTGTGCTAACCCATTAATTATTAACTTATGAACATAAATGTGAACCATATGATCATTAATTGAATGAATGTATGGATTTGTGACTTCGTGGATGGCTGTTATATTCTGTGTTTATTATTTTTGAATGGTCAGTTATTGTTCTTGTTATGTTAACCTCAATGTAAGGGATCTTAATAGGTCTTATTATTGCTTGTTTGTAATAAATTAAGAGGTTTGAGAAATTTTCGAGGGCTAAGGGTAGATTGTATTGTAGGAGATGGATTGTATTCTTTTTCGGGTGGGGGGGGGGGGCGCCCCGCCGGGGGGGGGGGGGGGGGGGGGGTGTTGTAGAAGATATTGGAGTGGGTTTGTGTTTTTTTTTTTTTTTTTTTCCTTCCCCCCCCCCCCCCCCCTCTTTGGATGATCTAATTTATGTTTTATGCATAAGATAATATGCTTGTTTGACATGTTTTTTAAAAATTGCATTAAAACTCATTTTATACCTCAATTCAAGTTAATTATATTATTAATTATTGTGAATTAATGGACAATAAGGAGTCCGATTTAACTGGGCTGTTTGGGTGCCTAACACCTTCCTAAAACTATACCTAACTCTCTTACCTAGTCTCTAGTTTAAAACTGAGCCAATGGATTCTAAAGAATCGATTGACTTGAGAATTTTCCATAAAGAGGATGGCAACTCTAAAAATAAAACTCCTACCAAAGCAAGAGATCTTTTTTTGAGGATCAACAAAATAGATCTAATAAAGAAAAATCAATTTTCTTAAATAAAATAAACCAAGCTTGTCCAATTTTACTTCTAGCAAAAACCAAAGCATCCTCACTATGGATGAACATCATGGACAAAATAAGCACAACAAAAAATACAAGGTTGAATAGAAAAATAAAAGCTTAGAAGGAAATAAGACACTATATGAAATTTCATCATTAAGCATAGAAGAAGGTATGAAATTGATTAGAAAAAGGCTGTAGAAACAACATTACCCCAAAAGTGTCTAGGGACCTTTATTTGGAATAGAAATAGAAGTGGCCTAATAGCCTTAAGAAGATGTCATTTTTTTTTCTTTCTGGAACCCCATCTTGAGAAGGAGTATCAACAAAAGATGTTTGATGAAGAATACAATTCTGTGAAATATAAGATTGGACGAAACTATATAGATATTCTTTAGCATTATCATTTTGCAGTATCCGAATAGAGGTATTAAATTGAGTCTTAATCTCAGCACAAAAGGATAAAAAGATAGAGAATATCTCAAATGAGTTTTCATTAAAAATAACCAAGTAACACAAGAATAATCATCTACAAAAATAACAAAATACCTAATATTTCAGAAATAACAGAACATGGGCCCCAAACAATAGAATGAACTAACTCAAAAGGGGATAAAACCCTTTTATTGACTCGAGGAAAGAGAGTTATTCTCAATTATATTTCATCAATACGGAGATACACATATATATACAAGATACTATAAACCTATTATGAATCTAACTCCTAATAGAATTCTACTTACAACTAGATTTCTAGCCTTCTTAACAAGGTGCAAGAGGGACCAATGGCTTTTGTTACGGACTTAGGGAAAAGAACCTAAATATGCAAATAGTGAGTAAAATTAAGTCTCCTTTATAAATGTAAATGCCTTGCAATTGGATATAAGAGGTACAATATTGAAGAATCTTGTGATGACTATTATACACACAATATCATGTTACAATCTTTTATTTGAGACTCAATTTAAAAAATTAAACCACCATTACTAAAAAAAAGGTGGAAGACTTAGAGAAAGGATATCACTATAAGAAGGTGATTCTACTCTAAGCAATACAAAAAGGTCTTACATTATGAGATTGCACTTGCAAACAATTGGGACACAATAAAAGAACCTATGAGAAGGACCCACCTCCAAGCTCTCAAGTAATGCCTATTACTTTTGAAATCTTGTTAAGAATTTGATTGATTTGATACATTTGTGATCAATTGTTTGCATGTTCCATACCTTATTAATAAAAGAAGAAAAAGGAATTGAAAGGGGGCAAAGGGAACTAAGATATACTTGATACCAATATAAATGTTGCAACAGTTAAATAAGCCTCAGAAGGTATTAGATATTTTTCCTTGATTATGTATTAATTTGGGGGAGTACTGATTTAGGTTATTTGTGTTATAAATTCATGTAAAAATCTTTGGAAAAAAATATCTAGTTGTTGCAGTATAGAAGTACAATGAACATTTTGAAATAGGAGATGAAGCTAATTGATAGCTTATTATTTTAATATTTTTTTGGGTTCTTATTAAAAATACATGTTATTATTGATATATTACAAGAACCATTTAAGAAGCAGTTCTTTTTGTAATATTGCAACCGATAATTTTAACAAGATATATTACTTATTCTTATTAATGAAGCTTAGCAATATAATCTTTCCAACAATCTTTTATTTCATATTGTATATAACATTTGCTATTATGAATTTTGATTTGACATTTTCAAACCAATCATCAATGTGATACCTTTAATTTCACAAGCGTACATCAATTGAAAGAAAAGGTAGTAAAGGGATCAATACCATGCAGTTTTGTAGCTTATTATTTACACTAACTTCCTTAACCATCCTATATAAGCCTAAATAAACCCAAGCATAAAGTGTCCAAAATCATCTCTGCTTTCCTTCATCAACCTTCTATTGCTCCAAGCCACAAAAGTTACCAAAATGCACTAATACACCTAATGACTCCAATCAATAATGATTCAACTTAATTTGTTTTGCACAACAATATCACCACAAATATGAAGAGTATTGCCATACACATCAAACATATACAAACTAATATCTTCAAGTATCCAACATCGGAAGTTAAGTGCTCTTGCTTTCTGCTAATACTTTGTATCTTATTCTACAACTTCAGAATGTCTCCCTTCAAGTCATTATCTTCCCTAGGTACACTTATTTGTCTCACTTTGCACTCGCTGTTTTTTAATCTTTGAGTTGACATGAACGATTGTGCTGCCTTACACCAACCAAAAAAAGATACATATTTATTTTCCTTACAATTATAGTATAATCTATTTTTATTCTTTATTTTCTTAGAAATCTTAATTCCAATTTTCTTTCCATACTTGTAGTAAGGATGGAGTTACCATCTTCCTTCCACTATACTATTTCTCGTATTGAAAAAATTCTGTTGATAAAGACATTGCAAATACCACCATTATGAAAGAAAAACACTAACCTTTTTTATTTTGTAAGTTTGGAGTCTTTTACTTTTGTTTATGTTGCTTTTTATATTTATATATCCCTATCATATTAAGGGCAATTATTGTTATTTTGATAAATTCTCCCACATTTCTCTTATTCATTTACTTAATTTAATGGAAAAGTTTAAAAAAAAATACGAAAGATTCAAATAATTAAATAGAGGTAAACTTTGGGTACGTTAAAATAATTTTGCAATATAGGAAGGAAAAAATAACTAATTTAGTCAAGCATCAAGGACTAAAGTAAATTTTCTTTTTTAAAAATAAAGTAATCATTAAAAAAGAAAAATCGGCAGTGAAAAAGACAGTGGCGTTGAAGAGGAATGGCAGGTGGGAAATAATAACGACCATCTTTCTCCCACACAGTTGTTGTATTTGTTATACATCAAAACGCAAGAAGTAGAGAGAGAAAAAGAAAATTAAATAAACAAAGAAAGAGATACAAACTTGTACACTAGTCTTCGTTTTCTAGGGTTCTTCTTCAGATCAAAATCCCAAAAATACCTAATCCAAATTTTATATAATAATAACAATTTGCGAAAATTTTAGTATTGCCATCATCGATTCATATCTAAAAATAAATCTAATGTGTAGATGTACTCGAGCAATTTGAAAGGGTTTATACTGGCAGTTGTCTCCAGTGCTTTTATAGGCTCAAGCTTCATCATTAAGAAGAAGGGTCTCAGAAAGGCCAGCGTCAACGGCCCTCGTGCCAGTAATCTCTCCCTCTTTTTTCCTTCTTTTTTTTTTTTCCTTTCTTTTTTTCTTTTTACCCTTTGAATAAATTCATTGAATTTTGTTTTCTGCAACTTGAAAGGTGTTGGAGGATATGGTTATCTGTTGGAGCCTCTCTGGTGGGTAGGCATGGTTACCAGTAAGTTAAGCTAGACTAAACTTTCGTCATAATTTTTTTTTCAAGTTACATTCACATTATGTTCATTTTCTTATTTGCCAAGAAGTTCTTTACTTATTTAGACAAAACTGAGTTGCACTATATCCCCTACATTCTATTTAGTGGTAATCTGTATCTGCTAGATTTGATCTCTAAACGTCTCCTTTGCACGGCAAAACTTGCAGTGATCGTTGGAGAGATTGCAAATTTTGTAGCTTACATTTATGCTCCTGCTGTTCTTGTTACGCCACTTGGTGCTTTGAGTATCATTGTTAGGTAATATTTATTTATAATCATCTGTTTGTTAAGAAGTCCCACTGTGGTATTTTGCTACACTCTGTGAACATTGAGAACCATTTTGCCTGATTTGCTGCCCTTGCTGCTTATATGGGATGATCTGGAACTGATATAGATTAAAATACTTATCCTGCTGTTAATTGAGACAACTTGGATCTATATGAATATACAGTTGTTAAGTGTGCAAAGCCACCTTTCAATGTAACGGACAGGTTTAGTTAACCCACTTTTCCCCGTCGTCATTGGTAGACAGTCAATTCTCCTCATGATGCAATGTGGCGAACCATTCATGGGGTTGGGTAGCCACCTAGTGCTAACCTCAAGCCTGAATCATCACCATCATTAATGCCCTTAAATGGTGGTGATTAAATCCAGTGGACCCAACCATTAACAATAACTCTAGGAAAACAAAAGGAAGGCCAAAACTGTAGTCATTTTTTTAATTGAGAGTTGAAAGAAAATTTGAATGTGGACTTTTAAGCTAGGTTTAGCTTCAAAAGCACAATCAAGCTGTTTTTTTTTCCTTTTTTTTTTGGATAAAATACATGCGAGATGCACAAGTGTCATTTGATTTTATGACACCTGCCAATAAAAGTGCACACCTGCACAAGAACATTGATGCAGTCATGGAAACTAGAATTGACAGTGTTAGCAGCTGTGCTAGGATAACTGTCGCCTTACCTATTACCTGTATCTCTATTATCTTGTTGTTAACAACCTTCACCAGTGCAGTTTTGAGATCCGACTTATTTTTCATATACAAAAGCTAGTGGATTCCAGAATAAGGGACTATTTCAAACTGTTATGGCACCAAAAATATTTCTCTAGCAGACCCCAATTATACTAACAATATCTCTATGTAGGATCCATGTTGAAGTAGTTAAGCACAGAACACATGTTTTACTTCAAATTAGCTCCATCTAAGTAGCACGTCAGTAGAAATGAGCAGTGTTATGTGAATCGGTTCTCAAGTGCTAATGAAGGAATTTAGTTGGAGCTTCAGAGTGAAGTACCATCTTTTAATTGCTGATGTGCTAGACATACCATCTGTTTAATGGATTTCTCCTTATTTTTCTCTAATTTTTTATTCTGGTACTTTTTTTTTTCAATTAATCAATGACAATTAACTAGTAGTGTTTCTTATGAATTATGCATAAAAAATGGATAGTGCTGTGTTAGCCCATTTCTTGTTGAAGGAGAAACTACAGAAAATGGGAATGTTGGGTTGTCTTCTATGCATAGTGGGTTCCACAATGATTGTACTACATGCACCTGAAGAACAGTCCATTACCTCTGTTGAAGAAATATGGGAATTGGCTATCCAGCCAGGTATCCTACTTATACTTAACAAAAAGAAGATAAAAGAAGAAGACTTGTTGAACTGTATCTTCTCTTGTTTTTCACTTCCTCCTAATTAATTTGTGCTGTTTCTTGTCCAGCATTTCTTTTGTATACAGCCTCTGTTGTAGCGGTTGCATTGGTACTGATATTATATTGTGCCCCCCGCTATGGCCAGACCAACATCATTATCTATATAGGAATATGCTCTATAATTGGATCATTGACGGTTAGTTATGTAATTCCATAGCAATGTGTGTGGCATGCTAAGCTAGAATAAAAGTTGTTGTTTTCGGTGTTTGCCGATTTGCTTTAACTGATTAATTCTGTTGAGAAATTTGCATTTTAACTTTAGTAAGAAAGAATGAATTTTCTGTTTTGAAGGTTATGAGTGTAAAAGCTATTGGTATTGCAATAGAACTAACACTGGAGGGCATAAACCAGGCCAAATATTTCCAGACATGGATTTTTGCGATGGTTGCAATTACCTGTATCATCACACAGTTAAATTATCTAAACATGGTCAGTATCATAATAAGCTTTT
The DNA here is from genome assembly GCA_948099535.1 of Jatropha multifida. Taxonomy (NCBI): domain Eukaryota; kingdom Viridiplantae; phylum Streptophyta; class Magnoliopsida; order Malpighiales; family Euphorbiaceae; genus Jatropha; species Jatropha multifida. The sequence continues at coordinate 16,640 of CANUEX010028440.1, read as the reverse complement.
CTCTCCCATAGTATAATTTTTTGATAATTATAATTCAAAACGAACTATGTTGATGTTAATGATAGTCCTTGAGCTGCATTTTCCTTTTCTTTTATTAAATTTTAATGCAATGAACCTTAATTATGTATCAATGATTTTTTAATTTTGTTTTTAGTATCTTAACCATGTTTAGTAGTGCTTCAGATTTTTTTATGTGAATTATTGGGAGATGAATCCCACATTGAATCATAATAAAATAACTCAAGGACTCATAATAGAATGGGTGGTGGACCTAGCACAAGCCAATTGGTTTTGTGCAAAATGGTTTCCAAGGCTTGTTTACTTATAAGCCCATGTTGTCTGAACATGGCATCAGAGCCTCATACCTAAATGGGCTAACCTATAGGACTCATGTTCAAGCCCCTGCAGAACCGAAGTTGATGAGGATATGCTAGCTAGTTTATGTAATTACAAGTGTCAACCGGCCTGTTGATGTTGGGCCAAGTTAAGGCCAGCCAGGTTTCACTTGAGAAGTGTGATGGGAAATGAATCCCACATTGAATAATAATGAAATAAATCAAGGAATTATAATGAAATGGATGGTGGATCTAGCACAAACTAATTGGTCTTGTGCAAAATGGGCTCCAAGACTCATTTACTTATAAGCCTATGTTGTCTGGACACATGGGCTTTAGCATGAATTTTAATTTCTTAAATCTCTGTTCCCTCTCTCTAATCATGAAAAGAAACAAATCTATTTGGCTTCTTACTAGAAGGTTTATTTAATATTAGCCGATATGTAGCTTGTCAATCATTACTTATCAGAATTTTGGCCATCCAATGTGATATTCTCCATTATAATACTAGGAATTTGGAATCACATTGAAATGAGATGTATCTACTGAACTGGCTGTTTCTATTGTGAGACAATAATTGTAATAGCCATAATGCTAGGCAAGGCATCTAAGAACAACAAGAGAAGAAGGGAGAGTGAGTTAAAGTATCTTTGGGGGTGTGCGTTACTTGAAGAGAGGATAGGCTAGTGTCATATGGATTTCAAGATTTCCCCTAGTGAGAACACCTTGCTACCTTGGGGAGAAAGGGGAAGAGAGAGAATGGCGGGGTGGGTGGGGGGGGCGGGGGAGAGAGGTGTGGTGTTGTGAAGTTATCATTGACAAATGAAGATAGTGTTTTTCTCCTTTTTAGACCAAAGCCTAAGTCCTGAAGTGTGATGAGCTACCATTTAACTTTTTTTATTTGTTATTTTTTTATCTTATATACAATAACAATAACTAAGCCTTAGTCCTAAACTAGATGAGGTCACTATATAAATCCATGCAAAGCAAAGCATAAGTCGGAAATAATTTGAAATATTTCTTCTAAAGAAAAATTTTTAAAGGGGGAATTTTAAAATCATTTGATATATTAACAAATTGGACAAAGCATAAGATAAGGAACAACAACTAACTAGGATATGCTACATGAATCTTTTGCCTCCATTTTTATTATGTTCATAGCTGTATTCTCACTAATATTCAAAGATTGTAGATCCTTAGCAACAACTTCCTTTCAAGCAGTTCTAAGTCGACCTCTTCCGTATTTTAGCATCCTCACTACTAAAGTATCACATTTGCAAACCGGGACATCTAGGGGTTTGCGTAATACATGACTATACCATCTTAGGCGTATTCTCTCATTTTATCTCCAACGTCTGCCACTTATAGCTTTTTGTCTAATGTGATCATTTTTAATCTTGTCCAATTTTGTGTGACTATACATCCATCTCAATATTCGCATCTCCACAACATTCATCTTATGAATATATTGCGCATTAGGTGCCCGACATTCACTCCCATATAGCATTGCTGGTCTCATCATTGTCCTATAGAATTTACCTTTTGCCTTATTAAATATCTTCCTATCTCATTGAGAACCTATAGCAGTCCTCCATTTTATACATGTTGCTTGAATTCTATGAGAAACATCTTCATCTATGATATCTCATTTCAGGAAAATAGAGCCTGGATATTTGAATTGATTTTATTTGGGCACCATTACGTCAGTTTCCTGCTTTTTCCTTAAATCAAACTTGCAGTGCATGTATTTCATCTTACTTTTACTTTGCCTAAAACCTTTATCCTCGAGAGTTCTCCTCCATAGTTCCAACTTTTGGTTTACTTCCTTACTAGTTTCATCGATTAGAATAATATCATCCGCGAATAACATGTGCCAAGGAGTATTTTCTTGTATATTATTGGTTAGCTCATCCATTAATAGGGTAAATAAGTGTGGGTTCAAAACAGATCCTTGATGTAGCCCAACTGTTATGGGAAACTTCTCTGTATCCCTTCCAGTTGATCTCACACCGGTGACTGCATTTTCATACCTATCTCTAATGGTGTTTATATGTACTTGTTATAAACTCCTTGTCTCTCTAATATCCACCGAAGTACTTCCTTTGACATTTTGTCGTAAGCTTTCTCCAAGTCAATGAACACCTAGATCCTCTTCTTTTCCATATACATTTCCATAACTCTTCTTAGAAAGAAAATAGCCTCTATTATAGATCTACCAGACATAAATCCAAATTGGTTCTCTGACACTCTGTTTATCTTATATATACAAATAAAATTTAACATAGAAATTCCTTTTAATTAACAAATGAAATTTCTTTTAGTTTTTATTTAGATCATCAGCCCCTACATGTATAAAATTTTAGTAAATTAGTATCAAAACTTCCATATTTTGAAAGTCAGAATAAGAAGTTAGAAAGACAAGTAATTAAGTATTGTGATCCCACATGTGGCTGCTAGTATTAGTGTCTAGGCAAGGTTTATGGTGAACCTGGAAGTCTTATAGGGTGTGGGGGAATGTAATCTCATGCTAAATATGTACCTTGAAATCCATATGTATTTATGTACACATTATTTATTGGTATCACACATGTGGCTGCTAATATCAGTGACTAGGCAAGGTTATGACAGACCTCGAAGGCTTATAGGGTGTGAGGGAATGTGATCTCATGCTAAATATGCATGTATGTATCTTGAAATCCATATATATATATATATATATATATATATATATATAGTACGTACACATTATTTATTTATTAAAATAACTATTTCTTTGACTATTTTTGTTTCACTAGATACACAAGATTATAATAATATTTAGTTAAGTCCTCCATTTAATGTTTATTTTAATCATTTTGTTGAAGTGATGTTTGATAACAAACTGCAACAGATAGAATTAAAACTTTTTGGTACTTATTAGTTTTTAGTTTTTGGTTCCATACAAATGTAAAATGTAAGAATCTTATTTAACTTAAATTTTACCTAAGAGCATAAGGTCAAAATTAAGTTAAAATTTACATTGAATGTAAAAGTTATTGGGTTTTAAAACAACTTTCAAACTTTTTTAGCCTTGATATTATTTTAATACTTAAAATTCTGCTCTTCGATTTTAGTTTTACCAAACACCACTTTACTTTTGCGAAACTTGTGATAACCAGTAGTTGATTCAGTTGAATTCAGTCTGACTTAATCTAATTCCATGGCACTGGTTCCAATTCCATTATTGAATACGTCAGCACCTCCAGAGAGAAAAGGCAAAAACCAAGAATACTTGACTTGCAGTTGGGAAATAATGTATCTTTAAATTAGCTTAGAGCTTCTTGTGGCAGAGAACTTTTATCACTTGTTGCAAGTGAGAGATGTGTTCCTCCTTGGTTTTACTATATATGGGGATACAATCAATTGCGGATGAAGAAAATGACCAACAAGGGCTAATATATTTGGTGGTTCATAAATTGCATAAATGTTCCAGGATCAATAGAAGGAATAAATGTTATAACTAGCAATTCATAAAGCATCCTTGGTCATGATGGCAGTCTTCCATTTCATCATTTGGTCTAACATTAGTGTTTTATGATGTCCACTCTAAATCTATCTTTGAAAAGATATTATGAACAGCCATTATATTCAGCTATCCTCAAGATGAGAAATAGGATATCTCTAGATGAGAATAATTTGGTCGATGGCTTGACTATCAACACCACATATGCCAGGTACCACCAAAAATGTCAAACAACAATTCAGTGACTTCAGGAGGCATTTTGGAGACAGGTACAATGGCTGGTTCGTTTCTCTTGCAACAATACCAATAGTAACTTTTGATTTGCAACTTTTTGACAAGGGAGAGGAGGAATGCTAATGTCAAAAAGAAGTTGGCCTTGACATACTTCCTACATGGCAATTCAAGTTATCTGGCCATGAAATCTTGTATAAGGCCCAGGAGTTTTATCTAAACATCAATTTGGAAGGCCCCACTGGCCCTTAACTATAATCTAGTTTATCTATTTTATCTATTTCCCTGAATTAACACTACGTTTTATTTTAAGAAATTTGAACAACTTAATTTATTTTAAGCAATTATTCAATACATAATTTAAGGGGGAGGTTTCAAAATGTATAGATTACTGAAAAGAATTATGGTGTAACAGGCTGTGGCTGTTTCATGTGTCTGGAGCTGCTCTGCTTCCATTTGGTGTAACCATTAGCGCATTCATTACCATGACTGATTTAAATCTATGATTCAACCAAATTAATGGTGCACCCTGTTAACCCACTTTCAACAAGATATTTCCATTGTACTAGGCTGGAAGATCCATGGTGAAAATCCATACTGGATCCTCAAACCTGTGGCTGCAAAGGTTCAGCCCAGACCAAGTAGACGTCATCTTAACCATTCATATATGCTATTGTTGAAAAGACTGGCTGCATAAATAGTTCCCTGAATAGAGTTTTTTGTGCTTTTGTATTGTGTCCGTGTCTTCTATACTTCACTTTTCGTTTTTCAATTCTTTTCTGTGCGTGTGCTCTCTCCTCTTTTTTCTTCTTTTAATGAACAAGATAATGTTCTAAAAAATTAATGTTGTTTGGAAACAAGTGATTCTATCGTTTCTTTATTGGTGTAATTGATTATGAGTATGCATGTATTGATTAACGTGTCTCTCCTGCTGTTTTTAATACTCCCTAATTTAATATGTAGATTAATGATGTTGAACTGAATGGGCCAGAATTATGGCTAGTCCAAGTTCAGCTGTTATCTAATGATATTGGCATGGTTGCAGGCGTTAGATACTTTCAACACAGCAGTTGTTTCTCCAATATATTATGCCATGTTCACATCGTTTACAATATTTGCCAGTGCTATAATGTTTAAGGTACAGCATAGTGCTCAATGAAAGAGAGAGAGAGAGAGAGAGTCTTTAAGGCATATAATTTCTGCATGTTTTTTTGTAGGATTATTCTGGTCAAAGTGCAAGCAGCATAGCATCTGAGCTTTGTGGATTTATTACTGTGTTATCTGGGACTGCTGTATTACACAGTACAAGAGAGCCTGATCCACCTTTTATAACAGGTATGCTCATGCAAATAGTTTGGACTGCTCCATTATCACTTGAAAGCATGTCTGTTAGAATGCTAAACCATTAAATCTGAATGCACTATGTTTGTTTAATGTGTGGACTGTGATGCATGAGTGATTTCTTTGTACTTCTAATAGTAATATGCTTGTTGTCGTATAAATACCAAAAGAAAATCTTGATATTCTTAGAGAAATATACAAGGTGATTTATAAGTGTAACTTTTGGTCTACCCTAAATAGAATGAATTTTTAAGTGCTGTCTAATTAAATTTGAATCATTTGAATAATTCAAGCTCAAATTTCTTTTCAATTTGCTTTTGTCACTACACGTTAAAATTGAGTCTTAATTTCTCATATCACAAGCTTTAGCACGATGTACATTTTGCATTTTTTTTATTTTAGACTGGTTGGGTATTTATTATGGGTGTAAGTAAATGTTAACGTGAAATTATAACATGTAGTTCTTGCTACATGTTAAAATGGGGTTCCAGTCATAAGCTTAAATATGATATAACATGTTTCATGTTCTGTTTTGGATTGGATGTGCAGACTTTGTGGATGCAAATAATTGGTTTTTTCACATTACATTTCTCAAAATCAAACTTGAGCCTATCCTTTAAACTGCTCTTGATATTCTTGGTGATGAGAACTTCGAAATCATGTATGAGTTGCAAATTTTAGATGCAAGGAAATAACGGATTTGTTAAATGGAAACTTAACTTATTGTTCTCTTTGAATCTTTTGGCCAATATGATTTAGGGTTTAATTCAGAGACTAATAAATCCTAATCAATAATTAAGCAAAAGCGTAATTACATGATCAATGTTTGAACTTTTACAATTTTATTATTTCAGTGTTTGAACTTCATTTTTTATGATCAAGCATGTCTGAATTGGCCTGAATTAAGAAACTGATTTTAAGAAACTGAACTGATTAAGCAAAAGCTCTTGGCCTGAATTTCTTACCAGAATAATAAACTGCACTATTTTACATAATCTCCACCATATTCATCTCTCAGTTTACCTCCTTTCTTTCTCTCATTCTCTCACATTTTCGTTGTAATTTTCTTGGGCAATGGAAGAAAAAATGAGAGGGAGAAGGTAATAGAGAGAGAGAGTTTTTAATTGAGAAAGAAACAAAGTGGAGATTGAGTTATGGCACAACTATTGGGTAAATGTTCCACCTTAGTGTCTTGACAAGAAATTTTGGCCAAATTCACCTATTTAAGAAAAAAAAATTTCATCCATTCAGACACTCTATTGTTTAAGTATAAATGTAAACATTAAAATAGAAAAATCGACAAAATTCAAAAACAAGTGATATAATTATCCCTTAGACAATTGAAGTAACTGCATATTTGAGGCCCAAATGGGCCAATAATTTGAGGATGCATTCTTCTAAAAGAATGTTTATGATATTGTTTATGAACCTTGCTGTTATAACCTGTACTGAGTTCTTTACCTTATCATACCCCTGATCATTTTCAATTTTCAATTTTCATTTAAGCTTAGCATGAATATCTTTGGCAATACAACACAAGTTGATTGTCATGAACAATCTAAAAGAAATTTTCTCCAGCTGGAAAATATATATGATTGTTTTGGTGTGAGCATGGAGAACAGAAAAATATTTCAAACATTCAAGTTTAAATTTGCATCACCTTTTCATTTGAGGACATAGATTAAGCTAATCTATATATTTATTTAGGGGCTAAAGTTTTCATTGTCGTTTATTGTTATGATTCTTATTAGGGCTTTAAGACTAAATTGATTTATGATTTTATATTTTATGGTAAATGGATCTGCAAGAAGACTACCAGCCTTCAATATTTTGTTGGAAGACCTTGAATAATTTCTTTACCTCGTTTTTCATCTATACTCTTCTCTGTCTACTCTTTGTACCTACATTGCAGAACAAATTCTTATGATCCCAGTTCCTAATCTTAACGTTCAATTGGTATAAATGAATTCGTAATGTGGAATTCATTTACAAGTGAATTCGAGATAGAATTCATTTGTCAATGAACTTCTCATATTTGGAATAAATTTAAAAATCGAAAATTCATTTGCTTTTATTTTGTAAAATACCCTTGGCATAATAATTTTTTAGAAAGTTAGGAGGATGGATAGTTTTGTCATAAAGCTTTGGGTTACTTAAATTTGTGGAATTCATTTAGAAACATTTTTTGGTAGAATCTGGTTTAGTTATATTCAGATCCATAGCATTGAATTCATAGAATTTTAAATGTTCATTTTCTTTTTCATACCAAACACAAAATTTGGATTTACAAGTGAATTTCACAAAATTTTGTAGAATTCATTTATTTCAAACAAGTGGTAAATATCTGTTATTTTTTCCGACTATAAGTACCTCCACTTTATATGAGCATGTGGTACTTCATCCCTTGCTTCTAGAATTAAGAATTGCCTGTTTGTGCTTTCTGCTGCCGAAATAAAATTCTTTTTGGAGCAAAGCATTTCAATTGAAAAGGAAAGTAGGATTGAGATTATATCATTTTCCAAGAATCTCTCTCTCTCTCTCTCTCAATTTCATGAGAAAATTCCTCTACCCTGTTTCTTCCCTTTCTCTTTGTTTCACTATTCCCACCATTCAAAGAACAGATTCTTAATGCTGCTTTTAGAGCATTGAATCGTTAGTGAAAAACGGAACAGTTAATTTGGGTGGATTAATGTTTCATCCCTCTGTTAGCGTATTACATCAGTTAGGATTCTACCTCAAAAATAATTTAATAGTCTTTATATTTTACAACTGCAAATATGTTGTCCTTCCTCTAATTTTTTTCCAATCAAATGTCAATTTCACCCATAACCCAATTGCAAAATTTCCTTTGCTACCTTTAAATGAAACCAGTCCCAAACAAAGAAAACTTCCTTTTCTGCAATCAACTTTTTCTTTCCTTTTCCCTCTTCTTTACTCCACCACAAACCCAATATAAACTTAACCATAAATCTAAATGAATAAACTCTAATTGTGTAATCCATCTTATCAAACAAACACTAAAAGATAGCAAACATAAATCATAGGAATTTAATCTAAAATGCAAAAGAAAAAACAGAAGCAAATATTTTACTCAAATAATGAAGAAATGACTGAAAACAAGTAAAAGATTGAAAACAAACAAAAAAGGAAAATGGAGATGAAGGAATAGGAGGAGAAGAAAGCAACGGCCGACGGGTGATTTGGGAACTGAAAATAAACAATATAGTTAGATGGTACTAAAATGCAAGTATTGTCCAATTTATTTTTGAAGAAATAGGTCTTGAGTATTATAATAGGTTTTAACACACTAAATAGCGATTCACCCAAAATATTTTTTATTGGGAAGTCAAATATTGCACCATGGAGCAAGGGTTATGATTTTGTGTGTATTAGAATTTATTCCCTCTAATCTAATGAAATACGCTAATCAAGGCCTCTGTCTAAATTAGTTCAGTAGTCTCTGGGACTATGAATTATCTCTTTCACGTCTTGCATTTCATGCACGTTACTACTGATATACAAGAGAAAATGTGCTTGTATGATTTTTAATCCAAGAAATTGTTGTGAGAACTTTCCCAATGTCATAATAAAGTTGCTTTTTTTTGTTCTGTCTAATAAAATTTGTCTTTCAGTTTTTGCAGTTTATACACCCTACCTTATTTTTTTATATTTTAACCACATGAATTAGAGAAGAGGAGAACTAAGCATACTTGGACTAAATCTAAATTTCCAGCATTTATTTATTTATTTTTGTAATTTTTGTTATTTAGAGAATCATATTTAAATTTGCACCTGAGGGATAATATTTGTAATATTAGGGTTAGAGCCAGCTTCTCTACTAGGGTAAGGCAAGATGACATCATAGAGCTGTGTGCTTTTTGACTGCAGATCTATATAAACCTCCTAGTGTTGATATACTGGGAAGCCCTGTGGAGTTTGTGTTTGTCTGATAATTCCATAACATGCAGATCTTTACACACCATTATCTCCAAAAGTATCATGGTACATCCAAGGCAATGGTGAACTGTGGAAGCAGAAAGACGAGGATGGCCAAACCTCAAATTTTTTCACAGTTCTCCGGCAAGACTACTTCAAGTAAATAAAATATGCTGGAGGCATTGACGAATTGAATCTTCTGAATCCTATAAGGGTAGTGCAGGTGAAAAGTCTCTGGTAATTCTTTTTGTTAGGGAAATTCTTTTTATTTCTTTTGCCTATCAAACAAAATTATTTATCCATTTTGTACTGCAGTCTCAGTGACCATTTTTAACTTATTTTGTTTTTTTTTTTTTCACATTTTTGTTTCCTTGTTTCAAGTTGTAGCTATTGTAAAAAAGAACTCCGGTCTGTGGACTGAGTGTAGGCTTCAAAGTGAGCTTAGCCGCTAGAGTTTGGTCCCCTGTACCTGTAATCTAATTTATCTGATTTCTTTTGGAAAATTATTGTTCCTTACGATTAGGTAGAAGTTCATAAATCAAAATTACCCAAGTGATAATAGCGTGTTGGTTCTATTTAATATTTTACGTAATTACCAATTGCAAATAAAATATAATACGGGTGTGGAAAGTTGGTGTCCTAACCACAAGCTAAAAGGAACTATTCACAAACTTAGTGTCAAATAAAAACTATTTATACGCCAAGAAGAGCATTAAAATTATTACCCCAAGTAGTTAGGAAAGTAACACATCTTGATAAGCAATCAAGCAAAGGAAAAGTAATTGGAAAACACAATTTATTTGGTGGTTTTAATGTAAATATGGAATGTAACGTCAGCATATGGTTAACTAATAGTTTCATTAAAAAAATATTTATTAACTCAAAATAGGCGTATCATTATATTAAATGGTTTCCATTTTCATTTAACATTTTTTTTAAGCTCATTATCTTTGAGAATTAAGAATGTTGCTGGTGCCAAATAACTCTTCTCTTGGTTTTTTTAGGATATTATTTTCAGAGCTTAAATTGTTACTAACGGAGCAAAATTTATTAATAGACAAAATCGCCTTTATATTCCTTTTATTTATCTTATCTTTATACTGCTCCACTTGAACTGTGATGAATCCTCGTCAATGTAAGCCGCTCAGAGTTTTTTTTCTAATGCTAGAGTTCAAAAAAAAGTCTCATATTGTGCTTCCTTATCCTCTCCAGATTTCGTTTTGACAAACCCATTTGCAATCTAAGTTCAATATTTCTTGAATCCTGCAACCATGCAATCAATCTCCCTCTCCCTCTCTTATCTCAGGTTATTTAAAAACCAAAAAGCAATATGTTTTGCTAATTATATTAACAGATTGCAAATGGTTAGGATTTGAAAAGGAAATTATTAGACTAGAAACTGATTATTAAAAAAATAAGCATAGGTCTGAAAGGTCAAAATAAATAGAGAAATAGAAATAAATAAATAATTGAAAAACTGGTTGTTTAATTTTATAAGGTGAGGGAGAAGATAATGTAGATGAATATGGGATTCAATGGGAGCGCCATTTTTATATAAAGGGCAATTTTGTCCATTAATAAATTTTGCTCTGTTAATAACAATTTATATTCAGAAAATAACACCATCATTTAATTCTTATTTTTTCTTTTTAAAGGAAAATGAAATTTTAATGCATATCAAATAGAAGAACATCAGTAATGAAATAAGGAGGGAGATGATCTCACTCCTTAAAGCCAGATAAGCCAGGTAAAGAATTGGCCTGGCTTGTTGCTAGCAAATGAGCAACTCTATTCGCCCACCTTCTCACAAAACAAACCCTACCTGACTAGACTGGGGATGCTTCGAAGCATCAAAATTACACTTAAAAAACCTGTTGGAGGCTGGGTCCAAATGATTGACCCCTGGATGCTGGATAAAAGACTGGCCTGGTTACATACTTGGGCTGCTTGCCAGCGAGATAACCAAGCTGAGGCTGAATTCACCTGAGTTACTGCTGGGACAGAGGAACCACGCCATAAAATTGCATTCCTCTTTTGCCATATGACCCAAAGTCTCGAGCAGAAAAGATGCAAATCTGACAAAAAATAGAGCCTAAAAAACATTGAGTAACCACTCATACATGTCATAATCCGTTTGAAGCTCATGGGCATCCAGTGCGCTTTGTAGACAATGGGACTAACATTCCTTTGCAAATATGCAATCAACAAACAGATGCAACAACGTTTCAGATTGGGACCCACCAACTAGACAAGGATCTCGAACCTCAACCCCATTTGTTAGTAACCGAGAACAGACAGAGAGGCAATTAATGCCCACTAGCCATACAAGATTCTTAACCTTTGGAGGAAGTCTCAACTTCCACAATAGAACCCAGTAAGAACGCCTAGCAGAGGCATTAGCCGGAAAAGTCCCATGCCGCAACAGTTTATAAGCACTCTTGCCAGAAAACTCACCGCTTTGCTCTCCCTTCCAAACCCAATCATCCTCCGTTCGTTGAGAGCTTAACGGGATAGACAGGATAAGGCTGACATCCCTCAGTACAAAAAGGCTATTCAATATATCCCTCCTCCAATGAGAGCCACAAGGCGAGATTAAAGAGCGTACAAGGTGAAACTGACAGTTTGGGGGCATGCTTGTTAACACCCTTGGATTTCCTACATCTGGTAGCCATGCATGAGACCAAATAAAGATTGATTCCCCCCTTCCCACCTTTTTCACACACCCTGATTGCATTAGAGGCATAGCCGCTCGCAGGCTACTCCAAATATAACTGAGGTTGGAGCCCAACTCAGAGTTAAACAGAGAGGAAAAAGGATAATACCTTGCTTTATATAATTTTGCGACAAGAGATTGTGGGTGAGAGAGTAATCGCCAGAGTTGTTTCCCCAGCAAAGCAAGGTTAAAATCCTTTATGCATAAAAAATTCAAACCACCCATTGATTTAGGATTGCAAAGGGCCTCCAATCTGCGCCAAATAATACCTTCGCTGTCACTCGACCGATTTCCGCAGAAAAATCTATTCATCATGCGTTGTATTTCAGTACTGATTTGATCAGTACCTCTTTCCCGGCCCTAGACAGCAAAAGCTTTTTCCAAGAATGAATTCTTTTCCACAACTTATTCCTTTAAAAAGGTGAAGGTGGCTCGTTTATTGTGACCCACTGAAGAAGGGAGACCCAAATAAATCCCCATGTCCTCCGTCTCTGAAACTGAAAGAGTATCCAACATCAGACGTCACACTACTGGCCCAGTATTTCGGCTAAAGACAATGGAGGATTTAGCATAATTAACTCTCTGCCCCGAAGCCTTCTCATAGGTTTGAAGACAGGTCTTGACATGATTGCACTCATTCTCATCAGCATTAAAGAACAGCATGCTATCATCCGCGAAAAATAAGTGAGAGACAGGTGGGGCCCCTCGTACTACAGAGCAACCATGATTAAGATTATTCCTTTCACCGTGATGAAAGAGAGAAGACAGGCTTTCGGCACACAATATAAAAAGATATGGCGAAAAGGGGCATCCCTGACGGAGCCCTCGATGAGGATGAATAGGGCCCAGCTCTTCACCATCCAATAAGATGGAGAAAGTCACTGTTGATACACAATACAAAATCAGCTGCACAAATCGGTCACAGAAACTCATGGTCACCAATATCCCTTATAGATAATCCCATTCAATGCTGTCTTAGGCTTTGGACATGTCAATCTTTAACGCCGCCATTCCTGTGCGACCCTGACTCCCTCTTCAGACAATGAAGAACTTCGTAAGCGACCATGATATTGTACATTATTGAATGCCCCGGGATAAAAGCGCTCTATGTGAAATCAGGTCTGAGAGCTCAACCTTCAGCCGATTAGCAACTGCCTTTGTAATGATTTTGTATAGGAAATTGCATAGGGAGATGGGACGTAGATCAACCGTAGACTGCGGGTCCTTCTTTGGAATTAACACAATATGGGTTTTATCAAGCACGTGCGGAGAAATACCACCATTTAGGGACACAAGGCAAGCCTTTGTGAACTAAACACAACTGCAAATATTTTGTCCTTCCACTAATTTTTTTTCCAATCAAATGTCAATTTCACCCTTAACCCAATTGCAAAATTTCCTTTGCTACCTCTAAATGAAACCAGTCCCAAACAATTTAAACTTCCTTTTCTGCCATCAACTTTTTCTTTCCTTCTCTCTCTTCTTTACTCCACCACAAACCCAATATAAACTAAACCAAGTTAGCGCATTATGGACAAAACTTGGGCCATCGAAAAAGTTTTCTTTATCTGTCTCCGTTCACGTTGAGCCATAACTGTTTTGGATCGTGGATCATAACACCCCAAATTGTGTAGGAGTAACTGCTTTTGAGGACACCCCACTACCTGCAACAATCGTCCCAACCGCTTCAGGAGACACCCCACAACCTCCGGCAACTTCCCCAATCGCTTCGTTCTCCACTGACGGTACCGGAACCTCGTCACGCGACCACCGCTCACCTGAAGCCTGGAAATTCTGGCGATAGAATGCCGGAAGCTCTGGGCCAAAGAGCCGCTCCGAAGGGTGTTCAATAGTCTCATTCAACAGTCTTAATCAGGTGAGGGCAAAACCTCTCTGAATGGCCGATAATACCACAAATGAAACAGAATCGTGGTAGTCTTTCATACTTGAATTGAACCCAAATCCAATCTCCACTCGGCTTACAGATTCGCATCTTCCTCGTGAGTGGAAGGCGAACATCAAACAATATGCAAATCCGCATACTACTTCTCCCGAGCCTAGAGAAGTTTTCACCGTCCGCTTCTGTAAAGGTACCCACATGATTCCCAATAGCTCTAGCAATGCGTTCTGTCATCAGACCCTGAGTCATATTAACAACCCTAGCAAGGTCCTCTTCATGGAAGAATTGGAAGAGAAATAAGTTGCGATCCACCTAGCGGATGCTGACACCCTTCGCAGGTTGCCATGGAGTTGCCATAGTTTGTTTCATAGCCATGAAGTTTACCTGTTTTTTCAGTCAAAAACCTGCCTACCAACGTCAATTGAGGGGGGTGATCATCAGGAAGAACATATTTTGTGTGAGGATCAGGCCACCTGTCTCTTCTGTTGTTCTGATATTTAGTCGATTGATCCCAAAGGCTATATCAGCCTGTGGAGAAGAGTTCGTTGCCATTAGGAAACACCGAGAATAGCCATGATCACAGTTAGAATGCTGAAGGTTTTTGATTTCAAAAAAGATAGAATTGAAAATGAACCCTTAAAAGATGGTTTTAAATACGATTTTAAAATCATGAAATCAAATTTAGATTATTTTTTTTAACCTTTTTAATTTTTTAGTTAAAAAATTAATTACAAATAATAATATTAAATTAAAAAAAGAGTAAAAGAGTAAATTAATAGTTTTAAAATTTATTAAAAAATTATAAATAAATAAAATAAAAATTTAAAATTCTTTACTAGCACTTAATTTTTATAAATTTAAATTGAGAGACATGTCAAAAAATAAAATTATACTAAATTTATATATTTTTTAAATTATATTCACTATATGTCTTTTTAATTAAAATATAAAAAAATCATAATCCACATAATTTGCTTATATTTATTTAAGAAAAAAATAAAATAATTCATCTATATTAATCATTGTTGTCACTAAATACTCTCGTTGATAAGGCATATGTGCTACGATTTGAATTAAAAATATTTAAATGAGGAATTTTTTTTTCTCGTTTTCAACCTATGATTTATAAGTTATATTTATATTAATAAATTTTAAGATGATGGTAAAGTTATTATATTTAATAATAAAAAATAAAATTGATTTAACAATTAAAAATCTTGTGTGAAGTGTAATATTTTTTTTTAACAGTTCCAAATTAGAACAGCCAGTTTCAAACTAAAACCATTGATTTTAATTTCTAAATACAAAAATCATAACTGAACCTTAAACCGCCGTTTCGATTGTGGTTTAAAACCTTAAACCATTGACCATGGTTTGATTCCGATTTTAATCGATTCAATTTTCATTTAATTTCAGTTTGAAACCAAACTATGATCATACCGAACAAAGAAAGCCAAAACTTGTTAACAGAGAAGAAGATCCAACAATTGCCGACTAGCAAGACTTCCACAATTGTCTAATGGGGAAAGGAAGGTAAGCCTTTAAATAATTTACTTCTTACTTGATAAATAAATAAATATATATATATATATATATATATATATATATATAACATTTTTATTATTTAAAATTTTTATCATAATATAAAACATTTTTATCATTTAAAATTTTAATAAATATTTTTTATAATTTATACTATATATAAATGTGAGAATAGGAATAAAATAATGAGATTTTCGATAACCTTAATAATGACCAATTAGAAAATCACATAGTTGATTGGATATAATTTATTATAATTATTAAATACATATAAATAATTAAGCATTTCAAAATTTTAAATTTTAAATTTTATTTTTTAGTAAATATATATGATAATGAGGTATTTAGAAATTTTTAAATTTTATTTTTTAAATATTGATTATGTTTTATTATAATTTAAAATATTTTATTTAAGAGAGAGAAAAAAAGAAAAAGTGTATTTCTAATAATATTTTTTTATATTTGTATAATTTGATTGGATATATTTTAAAAAAATAAATTTTCAAATAGAATATATATAATGAAGCTTTTCAAAATTCTTAAATCGTTACTTTTTCCAATTTATTTTTAAATAAAATGAACATATATGTGTGGGATAACAAACATTTAAGAGTTATAATTTAAAACTATATATAATATTTTTATTGTTATACCTATATATCTATATATATTGATACGTATTTATTAGATGATATTATAGAATTGCACATATACAGTTATTAGATGATATTGTAAAATTTTAGATATACGGTGATATAAATTAAACTGAAGTGTGTTTGTACATATATACACATTATTGTTTTATTAATTAACTGTTATATTCATATGAATTTATATTAAATTTTATTTTAACATTATAAAAATTTGAATAAGAATCATGATTTAATATTAAAAAATAAAAGTGAATATAAATAACAAGTGAAGGGAACAATGATAAAAAAAAAAAAAAGAATGAATATAAATAACGAGTATAGTTAATGTACTGTCACGACCCAAAACCGTGGGCCGGACCGGCACTAGGACCTAGGTAAGCTTAAGGCACCCGAGGCCCGTAGTAAGCCTAAACTATCACAATCCATCCCTATTATCATTTGACTATTGGAATAGCAAGCCCATATTATGACATTTTTTTTTTCATAA